>CAUYQG010047360.1:0-69809 GCA_963574415.1 Tarsius wallacei | reverse complement strand
GGGTACAGTTAAGGGTTAGATATACAAATATGCATTGTGCAGGTACCTTTGTTGATGAGGTGTGCCCCCCCAGACAGATATTGATTCTCATTAATGCCGCCGGCCGGCCCCGGGCGGCGGCCCCCGGGGGTGCCGGCCCGGGGTGGCCACCTCGGGGGGCCCCGGCCGGGCACGGGGGCCGGCATTAATGATAATCAATATCTGTCTGGGGGGGCACACCTCATCAACAAAGGTACCTGCACAATGCATATTTGTATATCTAACCCTTAACTGTACCCCATAGTTTCCCACCACTGTCAATCCTTTTTTTATAGTATTACGACACTTTCCATCCAGTCCCTAATCCCTGTTGTATTCTGGGGCCAGTCGTTGGTGACTTCCATTGTTTGGGCTCTGAGGTCTGATTTTTTCAGGAGTTTCCTCTTTGTTACACTTGAAATTACCTGTGGTCTCCTGTTGATTTTTCCTCATTTGTGACTGGTCTCTTGCTTTTCTCTTTAGTTCCGTTATTCAGTGTCAGTGGGGGAGGCTTTCTCTTTGGTATTTGCTCAGCCCTCTATTCTTTCCTGATCTGTGCTCTGGATTTGTTCTATTTTGAAACAGGACTGTGGGTGGGAAGCTTTGCTGTCTCTTGTAATTTTAAAAGTTGAATAAGGTAGGGGATGGAGAGCTAGGATTCAGAAACTACTTACAATTTACACTGTTCACTGATTGTGGTATGAGTGCTCCCTGAGACTTACTCTCCACCACCACTCTATATGACAGTGCAGTAGGTATGTGTGTGTACCCCCTGAGTCTGAGATACAGTGACAGCAATGAGGAGCACAGGGAAAATAGAATGAAATAAGATGGACAAGAGTTACCAAAAGAGAAAAAAACACAGAACAATGAAAGCAGAGGCCAAAGCAAAAAACAATTTAACACACACATGCACACACACACACACACACACACACACACACCCTAAAACAAACTGGAATAACAACAAAATGAAATAAAACAAACAGCAACAACAAAAAGCTGGGAAAACTAGCACACACACACACATGCCTAGCACAAAATGGAGAAGAAAAAGAGAACGATCTGAGAAAACAAACAAAAAAAGTAATTCGGGTTTAACTGTCACACATATATTGACACACACCTTAAACTAAAAAAAATAAAATAAAAAAGAGAAGAATAAAAGAGCAAAAACAAACTAACAACAACACAAAACTGAAAGATGAACACTCAGTCATTCACAAACACACATAAACAAATCAAAAAACAAAAGAAGAAATAAAAAAGAAAAAGAAAAAAGAAAGGGGAGGGTGCAGATCAAACCCTCGCATACATATTCTTGCACAAAGGAAAAATATTTTAAAAAATAGGTGAACAGGCAAAAAAGTTTTAAAAATAAAAATAAAAATACTAAAAATTAAAGAAAACAGAAAAAATCCTGCTCTCTTGTGACAGGTTCTGTAATTGTTCCTCTTGTCTGCTCTCTCCTGCAGAGCTTCCACCTCTTTCACTCTCTTCCCAGTGTCCAGAGCAGGGAAAGAGAAGGGGCAGTGGAGATGGGTGGTGCTGAAGTCCTCCACTCGCACTCTCATATGGTCAGAGAGATCCCTCTGGTGGGGAGGTGTGGGATTGTCTCTTCCCTAGATGTGTACTCACAGGGGAGCCCCAGCCAGGCCTATCCTGGAATGGAGTTTTCTTATTCTGACTGATGTGCAGGCTTTGCCTGTCTTTGTTCCTCTCAGTCATACCCCATCTGTGTGGGACATTCAGAGGATTGCTGGGGAGCAGGGGGTTGGGTCAGCCCCAGATTCACCACTGATCTCTTTGGAGGTTTTCCTTGTCCTTTTCTGGCCACACCCTTTGGTCTGAGGCGGGATCAGGGTAGGTGGTGGGACATCTGGGACTCAGCACTCATCAGGTGCCTCTGAAGTTTATGATTTCAGGGTATTCCCTCTGGGCCATGATCAACCCCTGAGTAGTTGATCTACCAGTCACAGGGATCGGGTCTGTTGCTCTGTGCTCCACCTTTCCTGCCCCATCTTCAAGATGGTGGTGGGATGCCCCTCTTGTCCTCTCTGGTGGGACTCTGCCTCTGGGCTCTCTCCGCAGCCCCTGCTGCCAGTGTCCAGCCAGGCACTGAAGTGGTGAGGCAAAGCCTGGAGCTAGCAGTCTCTCCTGCTGAAGTGGTGAGGCAGATCCTGGAGCTGGTAGTCTCTCTCCGCAGTACTTTTCCAGGAAAACTTTTGTCTGTTTAAAAAAAAAATGGCACTTGGCTTTTGCTATGTGGGAAGCTCCAGAGACCAAGTAGAGAAGCTGCAGCACCAGCTGCTGCACCCGGAGAACCATGGCCACTTGCTCACAAGCCCCCACTTAGTCTCTCCCAGCATTTTCTTCCCAGCAATGGTTTTGTTGATTAAAAAAAAGTGGCGCTTGGCTTCTGCATCCTTGGAATCAGTAGGGCCCAATTCCAGCAACTGTGGCACCAGCCATTGTAGCAGGATAGCCTAGCTGCTAGATCCCTAGCCCTCACTTATTCAGCCACTCACACGCTCGCTCACTCACCAGCATGCACACAAAAATTTTCCATACACTCACTCACTCACACCAGGACTTGCATAGTCTGACTGGGTGGCTGCCATCTTCCCTAAAAATTTCTTGAGGGAAGAGATAATATAATACGTATTTTTAAATCCTGCAGGCACCTTGTGTTTTCATCAGTCAGCAAACTAGGTGTCAAATACTGTTTAAGTTCTGGGATTATTAAATTGTTAAAGCACTCACAGTCTAAAAATAGAAGAAAAGAGTTATAGTTTACTACTTTTAGTTAGTCTGAGTGTGGGATTAAGCATAGTCCAAATTTATTGTTTCTTAGTCATTCCTTATGGAAAGAAGGGGGATATTACAATGAGTCACTACTTTGTTTTGACAAATAGAGAGAAGGGAGTTTTTCGAAAGGTGGATCATCAGAAGCTCTCCAAGATTTAATTTTCAAGTCTTTTCTACTGTTACTGTTTTCAGTTTAATTTTGTTGCTTTCATTTTAAGGCATAGCATTTTATCTATGATTGAGAGACAAATTGCTGCTTGATGAGTGATCTTTGAACCTAAATTCAAAACAATCAATTTTTAAGTGATGTTCCGAAATTAAAGATTGCATTTTTTTATAATCTGTTTTACTCATTCAGGGAATATATAAAAATTTTCTCACAAAGCATTAAGGCCTGTGTGTCCTCAGAGTAAAATATAACTTCTATGCAGAGTTTTAATCAGGTTTCATCAAACAACTACACATTCATTTGGAAAAACCTAAAGAAAGAAAAAACATTATCTAGGTCATACGTTGTTTCTCTGAATGTTATATTTTAAACTGATCTTTGTGCAAAATAAATTTTACAGGAAATTGGCCCAGCTGGTACCCTTCAAGAGGGTGTTTAGTAAACTGTTTAACATCTACACTTTTATATTTGTGCAAACTATAAATGTAAAATTGTTAAATAAACATTTGGATATGGTGAAGTTCCAATCCTTTGCCTTTCTTGTAAGAGCATTCTAAAGTGGAACACAATTTCACAGCCCTAATGCCATTTCAGAAGTTCAGTTATGTGCAGGAACAATCATGAATAACTTTGACTATCAGCAGTGTCTTTTTTTGGCTTCTAATTCAAAAATTATTAGTTGAAAATATAGGTGGCAGTAGAAAGGGCATGTGAAGAAATGAAAGATAGCATGACTATATTTGTCATCTTTCGGTATTAGAATAATATATAAGATAAATGGATTAATTTTTTTAAAAGCTTAAAATGTAATTGTAAAGTCAGTTTCCTAAGGTCAGGTTTTTTTAATACTATAGAAGGTGATTGATTAAATTAAAACCATTTCTCTCTTTGCTGGTATTTGCCTAATTAAATATTGTGGTAAAAATCACCATGGCATATGGAAAGGCTTAAAATTATGTAAAAACCCGATAATGTGTGGGGTTCTTGAGTGGAGTGAAAGAGTACATCAGTGGAAGCCAGTGTTACCACCAGATCCCCCATCCTTGCAGGGGCTGATGGACCAAATATGCTGCCTCCCTCAAGTGCTGTGGTGATCTGCCTCAGCTACACATTGGAATTACCTGGACGCTTTGAAAAATACCAATGCCTGAGGCTTACCCCCAGAGACTCTGGGTTACAACCTAAGTTACTGGGATTTCCTTTCATGAGATCCTGGGATTCTGATAAGAAGTCAAGTTGAGAACCACTACATTAGGAGACCTTAATGGTTTGACTTCAATCCTATATTATGAATCATTGTAAGGGATAAGATTTGGGGCCTGACCTCTCCTTTGACTCTGATTAGTTGTAGTTCTTATGCCCGTTCTTTGTAGGAAACAATATGTTCCATTTGTGATACTCTTGGTAGAGCTGAACATGGATGGTATCTACTGTCAAAACAATTCTACCTGTCAGTGTGAAAAAGCTTTTACTCTTGTTCTCAAAGAAACTTCTGGTTGTTTTTTGTTAAAAAAATTATTAGTAGAATGCTATCTTTTATGGCCAGTAATTTTAATTTTATAGTTCTGAGCCTAAAATATTCAACAGCAGACCATATCACCATTGGTGTACCTATAAACTTCAAATAATTAATAATGAAAATACTAGGGCTGTCATCTACCTTAAAGTTTTTTTTTCAGCAAATAAATGAAGTTTTTTCCCTACTCAATGTAGTTATTATATATTTTTATTTTCGTGATTCTAGGAATGGGATTTAATTTTTAAATAAAACTATTAGATATTTCATACTTAGAATAAGTAGGACTTAAATTATGCTCTCTACACATATTATTTGATGGCCTAAAGTTTAGATTAAATGGCATTTGTACTGTTTTAAAACATAAAAAATGGTTTCTATACTAGTATATACAAAGTAGTGGGATATTAAAGGGCATGAATTAATTTCCAAAGTATGCAGTGTTGTAAGGTTTACTACATAGAGTACCAATAGATGATGTGTTAACTATTAGTCCATATCATAAAGTAAGAAAAAATCAACACATTCTTGAAATGGTTTACATGAGACTTAATTTTGCACACTTTTCTCTTTTCCTTGTGATTTGTCTTAAATATTGAAATTACATCCTAATATGGAACTTTCATATCTTTTATTCATAGTTGGTAGTGGAAACCAGAAAATGTGTTGAGTGCCTTTATCTGAATTATAAATAAACATTAATCCACCATCTGGTAACTAGAAAGGAGATGAAGTTGATATTAGTTCATCTGCAAAGAGTTGTTTGACAGAGTCCATTAGTTCTGTTAATTGTGTGTTTATATTATCATAAAGATGGATCTTTTATATATATTATTAATTTAAAATTTATTTTATTATTTTTGTAGAGATAGGGTCTTGCTATGTTGCGCTCACTTGTCTTGAACTCCTGACCTCAATTGGTCCTCCCGCATGGATCTCATAAAGTGCTAAGATTACAGGCGTCATCCAAATTTTTTAAAATTTTAAATTATTATAGATACATAATAGTTATTTGTACTTATGGGGTACGTGTGATATTTTGATCCAAGTGTATAATGTATAACGAGGTAATCTGGGTAACTGGGATATTCATTGTCTCAAATACTTATCATTTCTTTGTGTTGGGAGCATACCAAGTCTACAATTGTAGTTATCTTGAAATATACAGTAAATTATTGTTAACTGTTGTTGTCCTATTATTCTCCTGTACCCATTAACTAACCCATCTTTGTGCTCCCCTCAACTACTATTCCCAGCCTCTGGTAACCACTAGTTGACTCTCTATCTTCATGAGACCCCCTTTTTAGCTTCCACATATGAATGAGATTATGCAGTGTTTGTCTTTCTATGCTTGACTAATTTCATTTAACACAATGACTTCCAGTTCCATCCATGATGCTGTTGAATGACAGGATTTCATTTTTTGTGTGTGTGTTTGAACAATAGTTTATTGTGTATATATACTGCAATTTCTTTACCCACTCATTTATTAATGGGCACCTAGATTAATTACATATTTTATCAATTATAAATAGTGCTGCAGTGTACATGGGGGTGCAGATACCACTTAGATATACTGATTTCCTTTCTTTGAGGTATCAACCCAGCAGTAGCATTGCTGCATCCTATGGTAGTCCTGTTTTTAGTGTTTTGAAGAACTGCCATACTGTTGTCCGTGATGGCTGTGCTAATTTCCATTTCCACCAGCAGTGCAGAAGCATTCCCCTTTTTCTGTTCCCTCACCAGCATTTGCTATTTTGTCTCTTTTTGGTAATAGTCATTTTAACTGGAGTAAGATGATACCAGTTTTGATTTGCGCAATGAGGTATCATCTTACTACAGTTAAAATTACTATTATCAAAAAGATGATTAGGGATGTTGAACATTTTTTCATATACCAGTTGGGCATTTGTATGTCTTCTTTTGAGAAATGTCTATTCAGATCTTTTGTCCATTTTTAATTAGATATTTTTCTATTGAGTTGTTTGAATTCCTTATGTATTCAGGTTATTAACCCTTTGCTAATTGAATAGTCTACAAACAATTCCTCCCATTCTGTAGGTTGGTTCTTCACTTGTTGATTGCTTGCTTTGCAGAAGCTTTTTAGGTTGATGTGATTCCATTTGTCAGTTTCTGCTTTGGTTGCCTGTGTTTTTGAGATCTTACCCAAGAAATCTGCCCAGACCAATGTCCTGCAGCATTTTTCCAATTGTCTTCTTCTGGTAGTTTCATGGTTTGGGATCTTACATTTAACTCTTTAATCTATTTACTTTTGAGTCAGGGTCTCGCTCTGTTTTCCAGACTGGAGTGCAGTCACATGATCATGGCTCATTGCAGCCTTGAACTCCTGGACTCAAGCAATCCTCTCACCTCAGCCTCTTGAGTAGCTGGAACTACAGGCATGTGTCACCACACCCTGCTAATTTTTTGATACTTTTTCAAAATGAGCAAGGTTTTTCTATGTTGCCTGGACTGGTCTCAAACTCCTGGGTTCAAGCAATCTTTCTAACTTGGGCACCCAAAGTGCTGGAATTATAGGTGTGAGCCACCATGTCTAGCTGTTTAATCCCGTTTGATTTGATTTTTTTTATATGATGAGAAAAAAGCATCTAGTTTCATTATTCTGTGTATGGATATCTACTCTTTCCAGCAGAGACTGTTCTTTCCCCAGTGTGTGTTCTTGGTGCCTTTGTCTAAAATGAGTTGACTGTAAATGTATAGATTTATTTCTGGTTTTTATGTTCTGTTCCATTGGCCCCTGTGTCTTCTTTTATGGCAGTACCATGCTGATTTGGTTTCTGTAGATTTGTAGTAAAATTTAAAGTCAGGTACTGTGACTTAAGCTTTGTTCATTTTACTCAGGATTGCACTGACTATTATGGGCCTTTTGTGATTTTTGTATCAACTTTAGGACTGTTTTGCTCTATTTCTGTGAATAATATCATTGATATTTTGAGAAAAATTGCATTGAATCTGTAAATTACTTTGGGTAGTATAGACATTTTAGCAATAATGATTCTTCCAATTTATGAGCATGGGAAATCATTTCATTTTTTGGTTTTCTTTTCAATTTGTTTGATTAATGTTTTATAGTTTTTGTTGTAGAGATCTTGCACTTTTTTGGTTATACCTATTTCTAGGAAAATTAATCATTTATAAGAAAGATACCTGCACTTGTATATCTATTACACACTGTTTACAATAGGAGAAATATGGACTCAACCTGCATGTCCATCAGTAGATGATTGCATATATCATGGAATACTACCATAAAGAAGGATGCATGTCTTTTGCAGCAACATAGATGAAAACAGAGATCATTATCTTAAGTTAAATAACTCAGGAGCAGAGTGTCAAGTGCCACATGTTCTCACTTATAAGTGGGAGTTAAATAACATGTACACATGGACATAGAGAGTGGAATAACACACTGAGGATTTGGAAGGGTGAGAGGGTGGGAGAGGGATTAGAAGTTACTTAATGGCTGCAATGTAAGCCCCGACTTCCCCACTATGCAGTATATCCATGTAACAAAACTGCATCTGTATCCCCTAAAGCTATAAGGACAAAAAGTTTATTCCTAGATATTTTATTTTAGCTATTATAAGTAGGTTTGCTTTTTAAATTCTTTTTCAGATTGTTTTCTATTAGCATATAGACATACTACAGATTTTTGTATGTTGATTTTGTACCCTGAAACTTGACTGAATTTGTTTATCAGTTCTAATCGTTTTTTGGTGGGATCTTTGCATTTTTCTAAATATAAGATCATGTCATTTTCAAACAAGGACAACTTGACTTCTCCTTTTCCAATTTGAGTGCCCTTTATTCCTTTGTCTTGTGTGATTGCTCTGGCTAGGCCTTTCAGTACTATGTTGAATAAAAGTGGTGAAAGCAGCCATCCTTGTCTTGTTCCAGATTTCAGAGGAAAGGCTTTCAGTTTTCCCCTTTCAGTTTAATGTATATGGCCTTTATTGATTTGAGGTATGTTTCTATTATGCTCAATTTTTTGGGTATTTTTTTTTTTTTTGTCATGAAGGGATGTTGAATTTGTTGAATACCTTTTCAGCTTCTATTGAAATGATTATGTTTTTTGCCTTTGGTTCTATTAATATGATGTATCATGTTTATTGATTTATGTATTTTGAACTGTCTTTGCATCCCTGGGGATGAATCCCATTGGATCATAATGAATGATCTTTTAATGTGTTGTTAAATTCTGTTTGGTAGTATTTCGTTGGGGACTTTTGTGTTTATGTTCATCGCTGAAACTGGTTTGTAGTTTTCTTTTTTAGTTGTGAATTTGTCTGGTTATGGTATCAGGTTAATGCCTACCTTATAGAAAGAGTTTGTTATTAGTTCTTCTTCTTTTTTTGAGTTGGAGTCTCACTCTGTCACCCAGACTGGAGTGCAGTGGCTCCCGGCCACTGCAGCCTCGACCTGCTGGGCTCCGGTGATCCTTCCACCTCAGCCTTCCAAGTAGCTGGAACTACAGGTGTGCGCTACCATGCCCGGCTAATTTTTTTTTTTATTATTGTTGTAGAGATGAGGTCTCGCCAAGTTACCAGGTGGGTCTCGAACCCGCGGGCTCAGGCAATCCACTCACCTCAGCCTCCCAAAGAACTGGGATTACAGACTGAGCCACCGAGCCTGGCCTATTAGTTCTTCTTTATAGGTTTTGTAGAATTCACCAGTGAACCTATCTGGTTGGAGGTTTTCTTTGATAGGAGACGTTTTCTTACTGCTTCTGTCTTGTTGCTTGTTTTTAGTCTGCTTGGGTTTTCCATTTCTTCATGCTTCAATCATGGTAAGTTGTATGTATTTAGGAATTTATCTATTTTTTTCTAGGTTTTCAAACTTATTGCCATATAGCTGCTCCTAGTGTTTAATCAAAGTCCTTTGAATTTCTGTGACATCTGTTGAAATGTCTCCTTTTTCATTTCTGGTTTTATTTATTGGGTCATCTCTCTTTTTTTCTTGTTTAGTCTATGGCCATAACACCCTGAAACTGCCTGATCTTATCTCATATATGATTTTTGAGAGTATTTGGTCATATTAGTGAAATGGCTTGTGCCTTCTGACTAAGGCCTCACAGCAATCCAACCAAATTGATTTGGATTTTGATCATTTTAAAGATGAAGTCATATCATCACAAATGTTAGAGATTATGAAATTAATTCAAATAAATAATAGCTTTGTTATAGTCTAGATTGATTTCTGAAGCAGTTTTTATAGTATCCGTGATGTTCCTATTAGTAGTAGCTATTATTTATGCATTCAGTCATTATTACATTTTCTAAATAAAAATCATATTTATGAGAGATTTTAACTAATTAAAATATTATGAGTTATTAGATTTTTGATAATACTTATTTTCTTTGATGTCTATTTTCATTAAAATGTGTATTTTATGATTGCACATATTCTAGAAAAGACATTTGCTAAAATTAAATGTGTCTAATAGAATTCAGCATTTAAAATTTTGCTTCAAATAATACAGGTTTTCAAAAATAAATGAAAAACTTGTGAACTATAAGTAGGATAATTATTTCTCAGTTTTTTTTAAAGTACCTCTTAAAAACTTTCTGAAGATTTAACAATGATCTAAATTATTTGACCTAAGGTTGAGTAATTATTTCTAGAAACATTCATTTGAGTGGCTAGATGTGCTTGGAATGTGACCAGGTACTATTCATTTTCTAGCTAGTAATTTAGTATGCCAATTAACAAGTATGTACTAAGTACCCATTGTGAGTGTATAATTGGAAAACAAGGAAGGCAATATAGTTATATGCTGCATAATGACATTCGAGTCAATGATGGGCTGCCTGTGTGGGGGTGGTCTTGTAATATTAGAATACCACATTTTAACCATGCCTCTTCTATGTTTAGACTAATACTTACATTGTGTCACAGTCACCCACAGTACTTAGTACAGTATAGTATACTAGGTTTGTGACAGGCTGCACTGCTTGGTTTGTGCAAGAACACGCTAGGTTTGTGGCAGCACATTGACAAAGCCACCTAAGGTATGTTTCTCAGAATATGTCCTCATTGTTAAGTGACACATGATTGTGTCACTTCTCAAGAAGGTCACTTTCTTATAGGGGAAATCAGATAATAAAACACATATTAAGATTTAATATTTTGTGACCTTATACATTTGAATAAATATAATGTCTAGCAAATAGAAACTTTAAAACATTAGATTTGCTTGAAATTTAAAAAAAATCCACATTGTTTGCTTTTAGTCAGTCAGAATGGGCTTATGTATTAAGTTTTTGCTGTCTGTCTGCCATGTCTTGGTCTCTCTGTATGTCACAGGAACAGTATTTCTTGGGCAGTTGCCCTTGAGGGACTTCTAGTCTTGTGATAGAAGGAAGATATTAACCTGAGAGAACAGTGAGTGAGGGTGTATAATCAAGTGTTAAACAGGATGGCAGGGATTATAAAGACAAGACTTGTGAGAGTTGACATCATTGAGAGTTATTGGGAGTTGTTTGGTTGGAGTGCTTGATCTAGGCCTCTGATTCTTAGTGTGATCCCCAGACCAGCAACGTGAATATCACCCAGGAACTAGTTGGAAATGCCACTGGTGTAGTCTCACCCTGGACTTTCTAAACCAGAAACTCTTGTGAGGGCCTGGAAATCTGTGTTCTGAGTAGCTCCCCAGATAAACCACTGTCCCAGGCATTGAGGGCACTTGGAAGAGTAAATGTGGTGCTTTCATGAGTGGGCACAACATGTGCAAAGGAAGGAAAGCAGGACTTCCGTGACTGACTTTTGAGAAGGGAGGACTTAGTACAAAAAATTCCAGGAAGATGCAATTTGACAGAAAGCAGTAGGTTGATTTAAAGCCAGTTGGCTAACATGACAGTTCAGTTCAAACAGCAGTTTGTATGCAATGAATATGCTCATTTATTCCTTTTTTTAAAAAAAGTTTTTGGATCTTCTTGCTGATTGCTTTTGTACTGGTGATTTTGATGTGCTGTGCTGTGAGGTAGTTTGGTTACAGATATCATATCTTGTAAATAATTTTTCTTATTTTGAGACTGGGAGATGGTGGTGTTAAAATTTTTGCCTTTGCATTTGTATTTTATATTATCCTGTTATTTATGTCCTGCATAGTTGTAAAATGAAAAGTGGAAACTATAAATATCCCAAATCGGTGTTTGATTGATACTTTTAATAAAGTATGGAGAGAGGATTTTGCCCTAACTTCTGTTTTTGTGCAAAGGATTATGAACATTTACTCTGCATTTATTAATCTTCTATTATTCACTGTTTCCTTTCCTCTCAATAATAAGTGATCATGAGTCATTTAGATTGTCACATAGAACATTGGTGACTGAATTGGGGTCTGGAGAAGCACACAGCTCAGTTTTGGTCCCAAGTCTTCATATTAAGTTTGCACGTTAATTTATTTTACTCAAATTTATCAAATACTTATTGTGTGCTTAATACTTTCTAAGCATTAGACACAAATTCAGTTGTAATTGGAGCTTAGAATCTAAAAGGGGACAAGAAATAGTAAGCAAGTATAGTTAGAACATAATTCTTGAAATAATTTATATAAGCTCTTAAAAGAAAGGACCACGTGCAGCAAGTGCAAGGAGCAAGAGGACCTGCCCTACCTGGACATCAGAAAGGTTCCCTGAGACAGGGAATGTAAGGTGAGGCACAAAGAATGAGGAGAGTTGACTGCACAGGAAAGAAAGAGAGAGGCAGGAGGTGATGGGAGGACTCCAAAGCAGGAAGGACAGTTTTGGAGGAGAGAATGGACTCGCGAGACCTTTGGGGACCTGTTAAAGGATCTTCAACTTTATTCTAAGAGCAGCATGAAGTATTGAAAAATTGAGAGGAGGTCTGATAATACATATTTTGAATGAATTTTCACTGCTTTAGTATCCTGTTCAGTTTCAAAATATCTACGCAGTGAAGTTTCAACCTCCCTGACTGCATGTCCTCCCCAGAAATCATCGGCATATTTGTTTCATGGCTTATTGCATCAGTAGCAACTGATGACTAACA
Source organism: Tarsius wallacei (assembly GCA_963574415.1). NCBI lineage: Eukaryota > Metazoa > Chordata > Mammalia > Primates > Tarsiidae > Tarsius > Tarsius wallacei. Next base: position 57,267 of record CAUYQG010047360.1, on the reverse strand, counting down.
CATATTTTAATGCAGTGGCTCACCTTTTAAAATTGAAGCAAACAACTTTTATGTATTCTCTGTTATGTCTGTGAAGCATCTAGGAATAATGCTTTGCTGGAAACTCTTTACAGGACCTGCATGACTTTAGCATTTGCAAGTAGAGTAAATGAGTGTTTCTTTTGGTTGTGGCACAATTTAAAACCTAAAGATAAAACACTGAATATATTTGAGGAAAAGTGCACAGTGAGTGACGAAGATTCAGGAAAAGCAAAGCACTCCTTTCTGTAGTCTAGCTAAGTCATGTAACATTATTAAGAAGAACTCAGAGAGCACAAAATATTTGAGCAGAGATTTACCAGAGTGGTGACAGTTCTCAAACTTCCAAAATAATTGAACATGAAATGATGAAAATAATGAAGGGACTGATTTGTCTTGGGGTCATTCCAAACACCAAGAAATTAAAATAAGCGAAATAACTATTATTTCTAGAGATGTTTTTGAAATTGATCTCAGGCTAAGGCTTTTAAAAGTTGAAGGTCCTTAGATCAGTCAGACTCCTTATTTTTGAATTTGTGTGATGTTTTTCACTTTAAGATATTATCTAAAGCATATATAAACAATCATTTATTTCTCTAATTAAATATTTATGAAATATACTTGAAATGGCTTTATTAACTATATTCATAGCTTGACATTTTTGTAGGTAAGTCAGTGGAACCACTTGGATTTCTATTTGGCCTATATTGTCTTTATACTATAGTGACTAATCAGCTTTATATACTTTTATGATGGAGTTAATAAAATTAAGGGGAAGTTAAAAAAGAAGTGGGATTAGACTCAAAATATTTTTTCTTATTTTTTTATAATAAAAAGACTTACTTTATATTTCCCCATTCACATTTTAAAATGTAAAATGTGGCATATATTTAATTTATTTTTGTTTTGAGAACTGCAAATACATTGCCTAGAACAGTATACTGTCACTCTTGCTCTAAATATTTATTGAATGTAGGAATGTAGTTAAGTTAAATATAGACATCCGGAGTTTCAGTAAAACTGGGACTTACTAGTAAAAATCAGTCGAACCTTTATGAAATGAAATTTTTGTCTGGCTAATGCATTTACGGAAAGAATGAATGAGTGAATAAAGTGAATCCTGTGAGCTTGCAAAATATCCCCATACTTTTTATGAGAAGAAAAATTTTAATATGTCTATTTTTATGCTGTTAAGAAAATAAAACAAAAGTTTAACATGAAAGTGCAGGTGTAGAAGAAGCTGCTATAGATAAGAACTATGCTAATGTATACAAATAGCAAAATATATTTCAGTAAAGAGTTACATGTTTGTATAAGAGTATTACATCTGTATAAAAGAGTAAATTTTCCAAGGATAACAGCATGTACTTATGGAGTATTTATTATTTTCCAACTACTTTCCTAAGTGCTTTAAATATATTGAAGAAACCTTTGCAACAACATTATGAGAAAGATATTATTATCACCATTCCCATTTTATAGATGAGGAAATTAAAGCAAAGAACTGTTTAGCATCAGCTTGGATGTGAACCCAGGTACTTTTGTCTGCGTTCTTACACTGTTTTCCCTTTCTTAGTCAAGTCAAACTATGGAAGAATGTGAGGCTTGACTCTAAAGTAATGAGATCAACTTCATGCCTTATGTGTTGTACAGTTTCCCTCTGAAAGTACTAGTTGATTTTTATTGATATTTTATGGTGAGCTTCTTGTTTCAGTCACATTCAAAGGCCCTGCACAGGAACCTGGAGATGCCTGCTTATCAAATGATATCCTAGAGTTATTCCAACACGAGACTCAAGAGAGATCCTGAATCCTCACTCTTGGTTTTTGTGAAATGGTGTCTAGGTACATGAAAACAAATAGGTAACAACTTAAGAGAAACTACTTATTAATTAGTAGTATGTGGAAGAAAGCATTAATAAGGATTCTGAGGCTACATCTGTGTTCAGTAGGAAAGAGTATTTGATTAGTGATGCCATGCTTAATTAGTTAGGCCATCTGTGTTGGAAAGGGAAGAAGATGAAATCTTGCTCCCTTTTTGCCTTCTTTGGCCTAGTGTCTAACCAGAGGATAGAGAGGAAAATGTCCTTTCCCTAGTTTCTCCCAGATTCTTTATTTGAAACATGTCTAGTCAAAGCATCACAGGTATGGAGTGCATATTCTGTAGTTGCCTGTATGGTAGTTTTCTTACAAAGCTTTTAGAATCATGCAGAGAGCTTTAGTCTACTGGATGAACAACTGGTGATATATGTTCACCTACAATGTGTTTACTCACAACCTGATGTTTCCTGATATCCCTTCGTTAGAGAGTCATTGTTACAAAGCAGTTATCAGAAGGCCACATGAGTTGCATGTTGATATCATTGCTTTATAACAATGAATGTAGCTTTAATAAGTTATCTTAGAAAGTGAGGAGTCCTGACCTTCTAGAGTTGATTAATTGAGGAGTTAAAAGGTACCCTAAACTACGTAATTGCACTATGGCTCTTTGGCCTGATTTACATAATCTGTCTGTCACTCACAAAGATAATTGAATTAGAATTATTTTACCAATCAAAATTCACTTGCCTAGGGTGGAAAAAATTACTCCTTACCTGAGCACAGGGTTGCCAAAGGGAGAGCACTGGAACAAACTGTAGCACTTATGGTAAGGAAGTAGGAGTGGTCGTCTGTTGGGCAGCAGAGCCTTCCGCTTGACTCATTATCTAATTTTAGGACAAAAATTTAGAAAGATGCCTTCATCTTGCTACTTTTCTAATATGCCAAGATAACTAATATTTTAATGCCTGCAAAATACAGCCAGTTTTCTTATGTGCAAGTATTTCTGAAATAAAATTAAAAACTTTTTTATTTGTAATAGCATGAAGCCTCTGTGTGTGTGTGTGTGTATGTGTATTTAAAACGATTTTTGTATTATCCATTATGTAAAAAAAGTTCCTCATTTATTTGAGACATTTTCTAATCTGGGCATTTACTTCTAAAACTGCTGATAGACTGAGTGCAGTGGCTCAAGACTGTAATCCCAGCACTTTGGGAGGCCGAAGTGAGAGGATTATCTGAGTCTAGGGGTTCAAGACCAGCCTGGGCAATATGGTGTGATCTCGTCTCTACAATATATCAAAAAATTAGCCGGGTGTGGTAGTGCGTGCCTATAGTTGGAAGGCTGAGGTGGAAGGATTGCCTGAGTCAAGCAGGTTTACACTGGGGTGTCCATGATTGTGCCACCGCACTCAAGCCTGTATGACAGAGTAAGACTCTGACTCAACCCCCCCCAAAAGACTGCTGAAATATCTTAGAAGTTTTACATGTTGAAGTATTCCTGGATCCTAAGATCTTTGTTGCATTAGTTTTATCAGATGAATTTCTTCCAAGACAATTAGCAGAGCAAATAACTGAAATGGAAGGTTTGTTTGGATGGTGGCAGGAAGCTTCAGCAGAGGAGAAGTTCTAGAATAATTAATCCTTTCCAGAAGGTTTTCAATTTTCTTTTCCCAGATCCATCAGAGTAGTCACTATCTGTGGCAGCTATAGCCTTACAAAATATATCTCTTAAGTTATAGGACTTGAAAGTCAAAATTACTCCTTATTCATGGGCTAAAGAATGGAAGTCGTGTTAGTAGGCATGAACGTATTAATGTCTTTTTTTTTTTTTTTTGAGTTGGAGTCACACTCAGTAGCCCAGACTGGAGTGCAGTGGCCGCTCCTGGCCACCGCAGCCTCGACCTCCTGGGCTCCGGCGATCCTTCCGCCTCAGCCTTCCAAGTAGCTGGAACTACAGGTGCGCGCTACCACGCCCGGCTAATTTTTTGAGTTATTGTAGAGATGAGGTCTCGCCAAGTTGCCCAGGCGGGTCTCGAACCCGCGGGCTCGGGCAATCCACTCACCTTGGCCTCCCAAAGCGTGGGATTACAGGCTGAGCCACTGAGCCTGGCCGAAAATTTTAATTTCTTTGTGCATCTCCATCAGAGTTCTTGAGTACTAAGTGCATTGTCAATGAGCAGTATTATTTTGTAAGGAATCTTTTTCTGGTTAGTAGGTCTCAATGGGAGGCTTAAATTATTCAGTAAACCATGCCGTATACAGATGTGCCATTGTCCAGGCTTTGTTATTACATTTCTAGAACACAAGCAGAATCAAAGTAGCGTAATTCTTATGGGTTCTAGAATATTTGGAATGGTAAATGAGCACTGGCTTCCATTTAAAGTCATTAGCTGCATTATCCCCTAGTTAGAGAGTCGTCTTATTCTGTCCTTTGAAGCTTTGAAGCAGGCGCTGACTTCTCTCTAGCCATGAAATTCCTAGGAAACATCTTCTTCAGTAGAAGGCTATTTTGTCTGCATCAAAGATCTGCTGTTCAGTATAGTCTCCTTTATTAATGATCTTAGCTAGATCTTCTGGATAACTTGCTGCATCTTCTCTATCAGCACTTGCCACTTCACCTTGTACTTTTATGTTGTGGTGATGGCTTATTTCCTTCAACCTTGCAAACCAACCTCTATTACCTTCATACTTTTCTTCTGCATTTCCTCACCTCTCCCAGCTGTCACAGAATTGAAAAAAATAAGGCTTTGCTCTTTATTAGGCTTTGGTTTAAGGGAATGTTCTGGCTCTTTGGATTTTACATTTCAGACCACTAAAACTTTCCCCTATATCAGCAATAAGGCTGTTTCTCCTTCTATCATTTGTGTGTTTAATGGAGTAGCACTTTTCATTTCTTTTAAGAACTTTACTTTGTGTTCATAGCTTGGCTTACTGGCACCAGGGGCCTAGCTTTAGCCTATCTTAGCTCTAGCCATGCTTTCCCCACTAAGCTTATTTCTTCCTAGCTTCCGAGTTAACATGAGACACGCATGACTCTTCCTTACAATCGAACACTTAGAGGCCATTTTAGGAATGTTAATTGGTCTACCTTTTTTTTTTTTTTGAGTTGGAGTCTCACTCTGTCACCCAGACTGGAGTGCAGTGGCTGCTCCCGGCCACTGCAGCCTTGACCTGCTGGGCTCCGGCGATCCTTCCGCCTCAGCCTTCCAAGTAGCTGGAACTACAGGTGCACACTACCACACCCGGCTAATTTTTTTGATTTATTGTAGACATGATTTATTGTAGACAAGTTGCCCAGGCGGGTCTCGAACTCGCAGGCTCAGGCAATCCACTCACCTTAGCTTCCCAAAGCGCGGGATTACAGGCTGAGCCGCTGAACCCGGCTAGTTTCATTTTTCTATTAACATTCTGGTTGCTAGTTAGTTCCCGCAATTGGGTTCATCAGAAGCAGCCTAGTGACAGTGGACTGAATACACACAGGCTTGGCTATGAAAGTGTTAAGTTTGCATGGTATTCTGAGGACTTTCTGATTTCTCGGTGTCCCAGACTGTCTTCAGGAACATGTTAAGTAGTTCCTGACTCTGATTTTCCATGCAAAATTCAACAAAGCAGCTGATCAGGACTCTTGGGGAATCTGTAGCAGCTGGGTCTTGCGAGAAAAGAGGGGGGAAAAAGAATTTCCAGGCATAAGAACAATGCCTATGGGGCCTCAGAGACCATCCTACCTTTGGCCCTAAGCAACGACTTTGTTTCATTTTGCTTTGACACAGTCCTAGCCCAGTAATGTTATGTCACAGTAGGTTTCTTGCGTTTGGAATTCACCACTTTAGCATCAGGTGAAATTCTACAGAATCAGTTCCAATTTTCGCATATTTTTCATGAGGAAAATGAGGTTTGGATCTTAAAGAGGGTTTTTGTTTTGTTTTACAGGAAAGAGCTTGATTTTTAAAACATCTTGGTTTCAGTATAGTTGGACTGGGGGAGGGGAAGCAAGAGGTGACCAGTTGTTAATACAAATGTAAAGGATAGCTTTAACAAGTAATCAGGATAAAGCCAACAGCTGTGGAGGAAAGGGAAATGGAATGGGTGGAGGGGAAAATGAGGCCTTAGTAAAAGGAGATCCAAGCATAGAATGTGTTCTTTGTTATTAGAGTCAACACTCAGTAATCCTAGGAAAGGGGGCCTTCAAGAAGAGCATGGATAAATGGAGTCCACAGATAATCCTCATGCCTCTTTAAACTGCTGGTCCTAACTGTCTGCCTCATAAAGCCTTTATTGTTGCTTTTTGTTTTAACTAGAGCAGTAAGGATTCCCTCGGCATGCTTTATGCCCACCTTTTGGAGATAGCATTAAGGAACAGAGAAATGTACACTGGAGTGAGCAAGAAAAGAGGACTGTAAGGAATTTGAGAACAGGGATCTAGGTCTTCATCTTTGTATCTTTAGCACCCAGCAGAAGACCTGGCCTGGGAATGATAATAGGAGTTAGTGTTTGCTGACTTGAATTGAAAAAAGAGAAAGAAAATTAGTTACTAGCTGGTCTGGTTGTCTGAGACATCGATAATCAAGAATCTAAACTTCAATTGAATAAAGACATTTGAAATGGATAAAAATTGATTTTCTGAGTTCCAAATTTGTGGAAAGAAGTGAGGAAGAGAGAATGTTTGAATTTATCCACGTTCGACCAAAAGTTGGCGTACTTTCTACCACCTTTAAACAACTTAAGAGTTCAGGCATCGGGAAAAAACTCCCAATCTCCTGTCTCCAAGGATCTCACTTTCTCAGTGTTTGAGATTTAGCTTTGTATATTCATTGAGCAAAGATATATTCTCATCATCTCCTCACACAGGAAAAATAAGACTTTACCTTTCTCACTCCTTGTGTACGGCACTAATGTGTGCATGTCAGTGAGATAGACTTTGGAGAGAAGTGTTTGAGTAAATTTTCTGGAGTTGTTTGTGCTGCATGAATGCTGTTTCTCCAGGTGGGATGCGTCTTCTGTGAAGGCAAGCTCGAGTCCTCAGTTCCTTGTATGCCCCCTCTCCATGCTTACTATTGGTCTGGACACATAATCAATATGCAGTAATTGCTTATTCACTAAGTTTTGTTGTCTAGGAAGTATAGTGCTTTATACACTTTCTTTCTCTTTCCTTATAGATTTTGATAAGCCTGATTTCAAAAGAAGCATCGTGTGCCTGGAAGATCTGCAGGTTGGGACAGTTCTTACAGGCAAAGTCGAGAATGCTACTCTGTTTGGAATTTTTGTAGATATAGGAGTGGGAAGATCAGGGCTGATTCCCATACGAAATGTCACAGAAGCAAAACTTTCTAAGACAAAGAAGAGAAGAAGCCTTGGACTGGGCCCTGGGGAAAGAGTGGAAGTCCGAGTACTCAACATTGACATCCCCCGATCTAGGATTACTCTGGACCTCATTCAGGTGTTGTGAGTGCCCCACTGAAGGCTACATGCTGTTTTATTTTCTCATTTCTACAGGCTGACAAGGACAAGTCAGATGTTTGTGAATTCTGGATAGCAAATGAGAAAGAATTCACTTAATAGCAGAAACATTTTTCAAACACGTCCTTTTTCCTTCTGAATAAGTAGAAAACGAACAGTTTGATTTATTTTCCCCTTAAAGGAAACAACTAATAGACATCCTTGTATGGCTTTATGTAGTAATAGCTTTCTGACCAAAAATTTGTTTTTAACTCGTGTTGCATTTTGTATAAGAGATTGCTTCAGTTCTACTTGCCAATATATGCCTTGTTGGACTTGTAGGGATCATCTTCTTGATTTGACTTGTACAATTTTTGTTGACACAGTAGGGCAAGCAGTGTTTACTCTTCTTCTTTTATAGATTTTTTTAAAAATCAGGCATTTTGGATTTGATTCACAATTTTGCAATAATCTCTATTTCCCCTTGTAAGGCAAACCAAAAATATACCAGTAAAACAGACTCTGGTGTGTTTGTAACCATCAAATGAATGACTCAAAACATTTCTCAGAGGGATGTATGTATTGATCCCAATAATAAAATTTTGTGGCTAGTGACTTGCTTTTGCTGTTTGATTCAATGAATGACCTAGAAATCAATCTTGATTAAAGAAGCTGTAGTTGACTCATGTTTGTAATCATAACAATTCAAGAGTTTATGCTAAAGCAGGAGGATCACTTAAGGTCAGGGGTTCACAACCAGCCTGGGCAACATAGTGAGACCCTGTCTCTACAAAAAGTTTAAAGAAAGAAAAATTAGCTGGGTGAGGTGATACACACCTGTATTCCTAGCTACTTTTGACACTGAGGTGAGAAGTTCACTTGAGCCCAGGAGGTCAAGGCTGCAGGCTACAGTGAGCTGTGATCACACTGTAGTACTCCAGCCTGAACAACTGAGTGAGACCCTGTTAAAAAAAAATGTGGTTCTCGGTAACCTTTGTGGAAGAGGGAAGCCTCTGGAAATTAGAAGAATGGCTTTGTTTGACTTAGCACAGAAGAGTATGTTCTTTCTTAAGTCAGGATTAAACTTCAAATATAGATCATTGTGAAGGGGCAAGAAAAACAAATGATAAAGGAAGTGACTCCTATTTTTATTCAGTGGAGATGGTAAGTATTAGCATGACCACTCAGGGTTAAAATGATTTAAGTAGACCCCACATTGGACTGGTATCCTGCCCATTCTGACTATTGCTGCTGCTATTGATTTGCCTGATGAAGATATTTGTGTGACTGAATGAGTATCTAGTTTTCTCCATGCATTATAAGTGGAGGATGGCCAGTCCTGTTTGTTTGCCTAGGGCAGTCCTAGAAAACACCCATTGTCCTGGAATAATCATTAATATTGCCTCTTTCTGTTCTCAAAGCTACCCATTTTGGATAGTACATCATATGGTCACCTAGTAGTAGTCACTTACAAAGTAGTGAATGTGACTGTATATTTCATAATAGTTCTGCTTGGTGGTTTGCTGTTTGCAAGATAGCAACTGGTGTACATAGATCTTTTTTTTAATGCAGTAGGTTCCTTAAAAGTTGTATATCTCAAGTCCACCTGCCTGGCAGTTTCATTTCTGAAATGCGTTTGCTCTGTTTCTTACGGTCTCAACTGACAATGGATCTTAATGTGGAAACTTTAAGTTGCTCTCCCTACTCACACCTCCTAGTAGTCATCTTGGTTCATAATTTGTAGATCAGTAATGAGTGATGTATACCTGAAGAGTCTTATTCTGAAGCCTGAGATATAATTTCAAATGAATACTTTGGGGAAGAAGGCTTCTTCCTGGGCAAGTTGGATAGAGGAACAAAAGCAATTGACAGTGTGAAGCTGCTCTGTTGACCTGGCAACTAAGCCTTGGTGGAAATGACAAGGACTTGACATTGCACTAGATTGCATGGGTTGTCCTATCCAGGCCAAACATGATAGAGGCTCTGTAATGCCTACACTGGGAGAAGAGGGGCCATATTTCGCTTATCATTACAACTCCAAAATGTAACATGGTGGTTCATTATATTCTATTTCTGGTCCCTATTCTGCCAGTAATGCACAATGTGCCTTTGAGCTGGTATCTCTACTTCTACAGATCTCCTTTTCCCATTTTTAAAATGGAGATGATGATAATGTAACATTTATTTTCCTGAATATTTATTGGTGGCCTCCTGTGTGCCAGACATTGTACTAATCACTGACCATATAGTTGTGATTTTAAAAAAATAGGGAAAGGAAGCACAAAAAAAGAAAAATAGACATTATCACTGCCATTGTGGAGCTTAGAGGCTATTGAGGAAGAAAGAATCATTATTCAAAGGACTATATAAAAATATAAAATTATAATAATAAGTGACAGCGTATAATAGATCATTGATTTTGAAAAGTCAGAAAATGTTTCAATGTAGTTTGACTGAGATGTGAAAGATGTCCAGAACTAGGACAAATATCTTGTTGACCTTAACAAGAGTTGTTTCCAATAAATGGTGGGGATGAGCTTTATTAAAGTGGACTCAAAAGAGAGTAGGAGGAGTTAGATTGGAGACAGTGAAATTTATCTGTAAAGGAAGAAGAGAAATAGCATGCTGGCTAGAAGTGAGAAATGGAGTCAAGCAAGGGGTTGTATGTGTTTAAGACAAAAGACATAATAATGCATGCAAATGGAAATGATCCAGTAAAACAGGAAAATATTATGCAGGAGACAGGGAGAGTTACTGGAAAGATATCCTTGACTAAATGAGATCAGATGGAATCTAGTACATGAGAGGATGGTCTAAGATAGGAATGCAAAGAGTTAATTGATATTAACAGGAGAAAGAATTGAGTTTATGGGCACAGATATAACTGGGTAAATGCAGGAGTTCGTGGAAGGTCTCTTTGGATTTCTTCTATTTTTCTCACTGAATTATGAAGGAATGTCATCATGTGAGACTATCAGAAGGAAAGGAAGTTAGAGATTTAAGAAGAAAGGAAAAGGTCAGAAAAGGGTGAGAATGACAGTAAAAAGCCTAGGGAAACTGAGTATGATTTCTAGGCAGTGTCTAATGTTCCACTTGAGACTAGTGATCCTGAGTTGAATGTCGGATCAGTCAACCTGATTATATATTTTTCCTCTAACCACGTCGGCTGTCGTGGACACAAGTCCAGACAAGGTGGAGAAGTGATTTAATCCAGTTTGGGAGTTTGCCAACTGAGTACAATAGAAGGAAAAGGAAGCTGAAGGCAGGCAGACAAAAAATAATTATTATTATTATTGATTGTGGAATTTGAGCTGAAGAAGAAAAGTGAGAGTACAAGGGGAACATCAGGGGCAGTGGAAAGTGTGGGATTAAAGGATTGCAGACCCTGGAGAGATGCTGACATGGGACTAACATAACATAATGAGTAGGTAAGAGTGGTTATCAAAAGTCCAATGCATAACCTTGAGATTCCAGAGGAGTTACAGTTTCTGATCATGACAGTGTAGTGAATGGTGGTGGGATAAGTAGCAGAAGCAGAGGATGAGAATAAGACCATTAGAGAATTCAGAAAGGATTATCCATGTGGGTAATGATTTTAGGAGGATGTTGTAGTAACGCAGGCATAAAATAATGATGATGTAGTCCAGAAAGTTAATGGTAGCATTCTAGACATGGTGAGAAGTCGTGGAATCCTGGATGTAGTTAGGAGATGGAGGTAGAGCCAAACAGAACTTCCTGGCATAAGATGTGAGATAGACGGGAGTGGAGAAGGCTCCAAGGTTTGGGGCCTAAGCAAACAGGAGTATAGAATTACCCACTGAGATGGGAAGACTGTCGGAGGAACAGTTTTGGTGAAATAATTCATTTGGGATAGGTTAAACTTAAGATATTCATTAGATATTCAAGTGCAGATGCCAAGTTGGGCGGTTGGCTACTTACATCTGAAGTTGAGGGGAACGGACCAGACTGGAAATGTAAATTTGGTCATCACTAGCACATAGCAGCACTTCTAACTATGAGACCACATGAGACACCGATGGGATGAGTAGAGATAGAGAAGAGGTCCAGGGCTGGGTTGGAAATCTACAGCATGTTAGCTACAAAATGTGTGAGCTTCTTCATGAGGGCAAGAACTGTGTCTCTGACAGAGCTGCTGCTTCAGATTTCTCCCCTTCATCCTTACCAAGAGAACCCTGATTTGAGAGGAGCAATGAAGTGGCTAACGGAAAGGGACGTGACCAGTTGAGTGTAGGCAGAAGTCCTGGGGCGGCATTCTAGACAAGGTAGAAAGGGTGAGGGGTCAAGCAGCTCCACCATCATGCTTTTCCCATCCCTGGCCCTTGCCCTCCCTCCTACTTGATAGGTTGCTGAAGTGCTGGAGGTGAGGCAGTGACTCGCACTCCATAAGGACTGCTGATCAGAAAGGTGGACTATTTCTGAATGTATCTTGGCATTATGGAGTAACCAGAATAGTCCTGAGCTGCCTACTTTGGACTTGCATTATGTGGGAAAAACAAAACTCCTTAGTCATTTAAACTGGTGGGGGGGTCTACAGCAGAGTGCCCTGGTATTCATTTGTTTTGTTCTCTACTGTACCCATATATGTGGGAAAATGTCCAGCATGTGATAAGTGCTCAGTAGATGTTGATTGAGTGAATGAATAAATGAACATCTAATTAGAATTCAATAAAATGGTTGAATATAGAAAATATAGTATATGCATATATAATATTATGTATAATATGCACACACAAAATTTGACCACAATTTTAATAATCATTCCAGTCGGCTTTGCTTTTGTTTGTATGTTTATTTAAACTTAAAAATAAAGTTTATTTGGAAAAGTATGTGAAAAAAGTCAAATCAATACTTTAAAAAGAATAATTAAGTTGGATGATATAGGAGACTTTGTCCTACCAGATATTAAAGTATACTCTAAAGCTACCATCATGTAAACAGTATGTTACTATATAGGAATAGACAAGCAGAAAAATGGAGCAAAACAAAGAATTCATAGACCAACTTTTTGAAGTGGGAAAAAAAAACAAAACACCAGAGGTTTCAAAATCAATGGAAATTTAATGTACATTTTAAAATGGCATTTCAGATTGAGACAAAATTATATTGCCACACTATATACAAAAATGAATTTCTGGATATAGTGTGCACAGGTAGGAGTGGTGAGCACTTCAAAGCACAGACCAAAACTATTTGTACTCCCTAAAGCTATTGAAATAAAAAAATAAAAAGGAAAAAACCCCAAAACCATTCTAAAAATAGAGAGATCTGTATAAGTCAATGTTAATCTAAATAAATATATGCAATATATTTAACAACACATAACTGTCAAAGTAAATAAATAGATATAAAGCAAATGTGGCAAAATGTTGAATTATTGCAATTTTGCCAAAAGTCTGAAATTGTTCTCAGTAAAAAGTGAGGGAGTCATCATGCCATAAACCTCAACTATATACACAAGAAATTTTATTTTTTTAAAAATGAATTCCCGATAGATTTTACATAATTTTTAAAAAAATTATAAGCAAGCATAGAAGAGCTTTGAGAAGTGATGAAATAGCCACGGCCACGGTGTGGAATATGGAAAAAATAGGAGAAACACGGTCATACTGACCTAAAAGTTCCATTCAGAAGACATTTCCTAGACATATGAGACCCTTTGCCAGGTTCTGGGGACAAAAGATAAATAACGTATCTTCTGAAGATGTCATCAGTCTAAAGTAGCTGGAATTTAAGCTGCAGCCAGGGGTGTTTTAATTCAATGTCATGGGCACTGTGGAGTTCAGCCTGACTTCAAAACATGGTGGCATCCCATCTCATTTGGAGCCACAGGATCCCTCGGAAAGCTTGAGTTTGGATTAATGGAGTGAGTGCTCATGTTAGGGGTGTCTGTATCTCTAACCCTGACCTCAGAGTTAGCACTTGTGTTAAAATTGGAGATGGAAAGAAGGGCCAGGATGGAAAAACCAAAAATATATTTAGTCAATCTTTTCATTTTGGCTTCCTGCCTAAAATCAGTCATAATGAGTTGGATTTAAATAACAGATCATGGAGAACTCCTGAATGACTGGGCTGGTTGCCAAAGCAGTCTGTTCCACAGGAAGAAAGATTAGATTTCTTCTCACTCACTCACTTTATATGGTGAGGATGATTCTGTGCATGAAGCCTGCGTTTCTTATTTAGGGAGGGAATAGGATAAGTTGACTCTGGTCCTGTCAGCATTAAAAATTACCTTTTAGAAATTGGTTTAAAAACCAACCCAGAAAGATTTGCTGTTCTCTTGCCTCATATTGGGAATCTAAATAAGGATTATGTAGCCACCCCTCAAATATTTTCAAGGAGAAGGTTTCACCCTGAAAAAAGGAAATAGATTATAAACTAAATGCCTCAAGGAAACCGCTCAGATACCGGAATTTATCCCAACTGTATGGCCCAGCTACCTAACATTTCAGTCCATACTGAAATGTTAGGTAGCTCAATCCCAACAACAAAATCTAAAGTTAAAAAAGGTATATGGTGAAGGGAGAGATGGGAGGAGCAGGGGAGGGAAAGGGAACAATGTAATAGCCTGTGTTGTTGAGGTACCAAATTTTGAGGGTCTGATTTTATCCAAGCAATTAGACCAAGTATAAACCTCCAGATTCATTGCAGTGTTTTACAAAAGCAATCAAGTAACAGATAGATGAAAGCCTGCTACTGAAAGCTTTTCACTTCTGACAAAAACTTTCCACCTTCTTATAGCCAGGCCCACAATAACTGGAGAAATTTCCCCCAAGGGAGCACGCCTTTGGATGCCTTTCTCCAGTCCCAGTGATTGGTTCTTTGATCATTTGACATTTGCCCACCTGCTTCCCAGGTTTAAGTCTCTTGGCAGTCAAAGAGAAGGTAGCACCAGTGAAAGTCAAGCCTAATGTTTCTTCACATTCTTTGTTTCACAGGGTTAGTGATTTCATAAAGCTAAAACTCAAAATGCCAGTATAGTCAAACTTGGTTAATTTGCTACTTCAATAACCCAAACGACTAAATTTCTAGTAAGGTACACTGTCACTTCTGTGTTTGCGCCTACAAGAAACATCTGAAGTTATTTTGGGCCATTTTGTCATAACTTTATTTTTATGACTTATTGAAAAAGTAATACATAATGTGTACAAAGTACAAATCATGAAATATAAAAGTTGAAAAACAAAAATCTCTTGTAATTTGAGAAGTAGTCACCTTATATAGTTCCTGTGTATCCTCGGCCCTTTTTCTATGCATGTACGCCTTCATATATAAAGATTTTTAACAAATTGGGGTCATATGATATGTATACTGCTCTACTTTTTTCTTTACAGTAAAGCATGTATATCTTCCCATATCAGCATCTACATAGCTACCTGAATATGTTTGATTGTATGTGTGTAAACAACTGCAAACAATACTGCAGCAAACACCATGGTGCATTGTCCTAGTGGTATTGCTCTGTCAAGCCATATGCATATTTAAGTTCAATTGCTATTATACCCCTCCCCCGCATACAGTAAGGATAAGCATTGTTTCATGAACTTCTGTTTCAGCTGTATGTGCCCATATATGTGTGTCAGTACTGTACTCAGATGTAAAATGTATTCTATTGTGGGTCGGTATCAAAAAAGTGAAAGTCAAGACTGGGAGGTGCCTTTCTCTATGGGAGGAATTCTTTCTGATCCTCCACTTCAGCATGTCACCTCTCACTACAGAGTCTTTGAGGGTGTCCTTTCTTTTGCCTGGAATGACCTCCCCCTCACTCTTGCCTTCACCCTTTTATCGGGTCCCTGGATCAAGTCTCATCCCAATGGCATTTTTTTCAGAAAAGTCTTATTGACTCCCAGACTAAATCAAGTTTACTATTATAGGCTCTCCGTGAACCATGTGACTGTCCTTCACTTCCTGTATTTGTGCTAGTAGCATTTAATGAGTGTCTTCCTCTGCACACCCTGTGAGAATGGCAACCTTGAATTTCCTATTTGTGATCATCTGGAACCTCTGATTTTGACCCTATCTTAACCAGACCCCTTGAGTCTTCCATCTTTTTACATTGAGTCCTCTAGATATGGTGTTTGGCCTTGGTCTCTGTCTTAGCCCACTTTTTCTAGAAAACAAACCATGAAAAAAACTTATGTACTCATGCTTTATTGGGGGTTACAATCCCAGAGCAAGAAGAGGGAGGGGAAAAGGAAAGTGAGCCTAGGAAGCAGAGAAACCAAATACAACATGCTGCATTACAAGCTGGTCACAACTTCATAAGAAGACGTTGCAAGTTTCTTAGTCACCAGGTTGTTTTGGAAGAAGCTACGTGGAATGATGGTGGCTCAGAACAGTGGAAGGGCAGAAGGAAAGTTGGAAAAAGGAGTTTATTTGCTGGCTCCCTTCTTTCTCCTCCTTTTTTAAATTTTTATTTTATTTACTGATTTTTTTAGAGACCGAATCTTATTCTTTTGCCTAGGCTGGAGTATGTGGCATAATCACAGCTCACTGCAGCCTCAGACTCCTAGGCTCAAACAGTCCTTCCCACCTCAGCCTCCCAAGTGGCTAGGACTATAGGCACACACCACCATGACTGACTATTTTTGTTGTTGTTGTTTTTAGAGACAGAGTCTTGCTGTGTTGCCGAGGCTGGTCTCAAACTCCTGACTTCAAGCAGTCCTCCTCCTCAGCCTCCCAAATCTGGGATTACAGGCATGAGCCACCATACCCAGCCAATCCTTTCTTACTATTCGGTGATTATTTTACCAGGCATTGATTCTCCCACACTTCCAGCTTTTGTTACCTGACTTCTGTGGACAGCTGAGGAGGCCATGCTGAGGTCTGGTTCTTATCCTCACCCCAGCCAAGGTAAGTCAGCAAGCAGAATGACTGCAGTAGCAACCGGGCTTCCCATGGACCAACTGGCAGAGAGGAAAGGGATGTGAGCAAAGCTGAGTGATTCTGAGTGAGCCCCCATGATCAAGTCCAGTGCAGCCTCTGGAACGTTAGAATGAAAGTTCTTCCAAGTGGACGTAGCTTACCTGAACTGTCCTCCACCACCCAGTTTTTCTTCAGGCCACCCTTGTTCCTATTCTGTACTTGTGGAAGTCAACTCTAATCCAGGCTACCCAGTCTCACACATCCCTGGCCTCAAAATTTGCAGCAACATCAGGTGACCGAGGTGCCAAAACGTTTCTATGCCTTCATGGTTACAAGGTTCCCTTGGGTCACTTCCCTTCCACCTAGACCTCTAAGAAGCTATGTGCAAGACAATTAGAAATTCAGGGCCTGGCTCGGTGGCTCGACCTGTAATCCCAGCACTTTGGAAAGCCGAGGCGAGTGGATTGCCTGAGCCCACACATTCGAGACCAGCCCGGGCAACTTGGCGAGACCTCGTCTCTACAATAAATAAAAAAATTAGCCAGGCGTGGTAGTGCGCACCTGTAGTTTCAGCTACTTGGAAGGCTGAGGCAGAAGGATCCCTGGAGCCCCCAGCAGGTCAACGCTGGGGTGGCCGTGAGCGTTCCACTGCACTCCAGTCTGGGCGACTGAGTGAGACTCCAACTCAAAAAAAAAAAAAAAAAGAAATTTAGTGCAGTGGGGAGATGTGTCAGGCTCACAGAGAGTTTGGCTCCTGTGTGACTGATACTGGAACTGTTGGAGTTGAAAATGAATGTGAGTCATGGGCCAAGAAAACTAAAACTGACAATTGGCCCTTAACCCATCACATCTTTCAAAGAGGAAAACATACCCTTCATGCCCCCCTCCTCCCCAAGATAAAAACACCAAAAGCCTTAGGAGAGGATATGCAAAACTAGACTGTGTATGTCTCATTTGACAAAGGATGATTTAAAAATAAATTGCTTAGGGCAAAGCACAACTCAAGAGTGTTCCTTTGGGCTTTGGCCAACTCTTCACTAATACAGTCTGCTGGCCCCAGTGAATAGGGCAAGGACCAAAGAAAATAGTCCACAGTCAAAATGTTGCCTCCAGAAACTTTACCTTGCTCTGTTTTTTTGGTAACAGCTTTATTGAGATGTAATTCACATACCATATCCTTTACCCATTTGAAGGGGACAAATAAATGATTTTTAATATAGTCACATTCCCACAATAAATTAGAGAGCATTTTCATCACCCCAACAAAAGACCCCAGGACCCGTTAGCATTTCCTCCACATCTGACACCAGCCCCTGGCAACCACCAGTCTGCTTTCTATCTCTGGATTTGCCTATTCTGGACATTTCATCTAAATGGCATCTTACAATATATAGTATTTTGCAACTGGCTTCTTTCACTTAGCATAATGTTTTCAAAGTTTATCCATGTAGCATGTATCAGTAGTTTATTTTTATTACTGAATAATATTCTCCTGTATGAATATACAACATCTTACTTATCCATTCATCAGTTGATAAGCATGGGTTGTTTCCACTTTTTAGCTATTAAGAATTATTCTGCTGTGAACACTCATATACAAGTTTTTGTAGATACATATTTTCATTTCTCTAGGGTTTGTACCTAGGAGTATAATTCCTGGGTCTTTAAGTGGTAACTCTATGTTTAACCTTTTCAGGAACTGCCAGATTGTTTTCCAAAGTAAAGTTTCCCCATTACATTCTCACCAGTGATGTATGGTTGTTACAGTTTTTCCACATCTCATCAACACTTGTTATCATCTGTATTTTTAATTATAACCATCCTAGTTGGTGTAAAGTAGTTTCATATTGTGTCTTTTTTTTTAAATTAGTATTTTATTTGAAAAGAACACAACAACATTGTGTCTTTAATTGGCATTTCCCTCATGGATAGTATTGTTGAGCATTTTTTCATGTATTTATTGGTCATTTGTATATCTTCTTTGAAGAAATGTCTGTTCAGACTCTGACTACTTTTTAAATTAGGTTTTTCTTACTACATTATAGGAGTTCTCTATATATTCTAGATACAAGGTATTAGCTGGGTATGGTACTCCATACCTATAATTCCAACTACTCAGAAGACTGAGACAGAAGGATCACTGAGCCCAGGAGGTCAAGGCTGTGATAAGCCATGGCAGTGCCACTGCACACCAGTCTGGGCAGCAGAGTGAGACCCCCAACTCAAAAACAAAAAAAATTAGTCAAATTTGTTTTCTACATCTTTTGAGATGATCATGTGGAGTTTATCCT
The DNA here is from genome assembly GCA_963574415.1 of Tarsius wallacei. Lineage (NCBI taxonomy): Eukaryota > Metazoa > Chordata > Mammalia > Primates > Tarsiidae > Tarsius > Tarsius wallacei. The sequence continues at coordinate 38,819 of CAUYQG010047360.1, read as the reverse complement.
TTATTCTTTTAACATGGTGTGTTACATTAATTAGTTTTCTATCATTAAATCTTGAATTCTTGGGATAAATTACATTTGGTCAAGGTATGTGTTGTGGGTTGAATTGTGTCCTCCTCAGAATTGGTATGTTGAAATCCTAACCCCTAATTCTTTAGAATGTGACCTTGCTTGCAAATAAGGTCATTGTAGATATAATCAGTTAAAATGAGATCATACTGGATTAAAGTGGGCCCTAATCCAATATGACTGGTATCCTTATAAAAAGGGGAAGTTTGGACACAGAAACATCCACAGGGAAGGATGTCATATGAAGACTGGCGTTATCCTGCCACAAACCAGGGAACTACCAAAAAGTAGAAGAGAGGGCTAGAACAGATCCTTCCCTAGTATCCTTGGAGGGAACCAACCCTGCCACCCATTGGTCTTGAACTTGTAGCCTCCAGAACTGTGAGACAATACATTTTTGTTGTTTAAACCACCCAGTCTGTGGTACTTTGTTATGGCAAACTTATATATAATGTATCATCCTTTTTATACATTACTGGATTTGGTTTGCTAGTATTTTATTGAGGATTTTTACATCCATATTCATAACAGATGTTTTTCTGTAGTTTTATTTGTGATGTCTTTGGAGTTATATTTTTAGTGTTTCTCTAATCTTGCTATATACATTCTAAATCAGCAGAACCTGCTTCAGATTTATACTTATTCCCAATGAGACATAGAAATAACACTCTCATGTAACTCCAGTCTTTCTCCCCCCTTTTTGTACTGTTCTCAAAGCAAAGAGGATCTGCTAAGGATTTTTGGCAGGGGAAATGGAACAGGGGGCATTTAAATACTGACATTTGGGACCAAAGGGAGGCCCAGACTTTACCTGTATAATGTCCGCTTGTATCCTAATCCTGAATTGTACCCCACATCTTTAAAATAAAATAAAATAAAAATTTAAAAAATGTGACATTTGAGGCCGGCTGCTCTGGCAGACATGTGTAAATGTGCTGGGATGGTAGGAGGGATAGAAATCTGGGAGGTAGGTTGGGAGGCAGTTGCTGCAGTCAAGGTTCAAAGGGAGCCCGGATTTGGCTTGATTTGGGCTTTGTTGCCTTGAGTGTTGCCTTCTGGTACTGGGAATGTCTAAGTCAGTGTGAATAGGCACTGACTCAGAGTCAGGCGTGGATAGGTACACTCATCAGGACTTGTTGATGAACCGAGGTCAACCCAAGGATGGACCCAAGATGGGGATAACGCCTGATTTGGTGAGTTGAGGGGCTCAGAAGGAGAGGCTTTCCCATGGCAAGCCTCTGTGGAAAGCATGAAGCCTGGTGAGTAAAGCGTGTCCAGGGACATGGTGATGAAAGTCAATTGCCAAGCAGCTATGTGTGAATAGCAAGGGAGGAGGGGGGAAGGAGGAAAAGGAGAGATTCTTCCCAGTGCACGTGTGCCTGCAGCTGTCAGGGATGAAGTTACAGACCATGGAAGAGAATGCAGAATTCCCCTTCCCTTTCCCAGGGCAGATGACCTTTCAGAAATTAAACAAATCAATTCTGTGTCCTCAGAGGAAGCATGTTTGACTGCCCTGAGTCAATGGGCTCTATTGTTTCAGGTGAAACCAGGTGATTCATCACTGATATCCTCTCCAGGAGGTTTTGTCTGTGAATTTTTCTCGGGAATAATTTTTGTAAGATCTGAATTAGACATGCCACTACGTACAATTAAAACAACAAAACCAAAGACAAAGAGCATTCTCCCCTCAGACAACACTGATGCTATAGATAATGTGTAGTGATTATTCTAGTACAAGCAAGAGGTAACCAAGGCCTGAGTAAGGCAGTGATAAGAGTTCACTTGTAGAAGAATATCAAGGTCATCAAGGGTGGCAAAAGCAACAATAATAAACGTTCGGATGTTTAAAAACACTTCCATACATCGACGAAGAAATCAACATGAAAATTACAACATGCTTAGAACTTTTTTAAAAAGAAGAAAAATAACCTATCAACATTAATAAAAGCACTGCTTAGACTGCCAGTTTCATAGTACCTGAGCGATCCCCAAATCCTCAAGCCAAGGATATCATTTAAAATGACTGCTACTTGGCAATTGCTGAAGTGAACACAAATCTTCTCTGAAGGAGAACTCTCTCAGGAAAGTTCCAAGGACTATGATAGCACAGTGAAGAACCAGCAGAAAAGGGCAGAGCTGAGTAAGACCCCACAAGCCTTCGCGTTCTGAAATTATTAGACAAGAATTATAAAATGGGTTTGAATGAAAGAGGGGCTTGAACACACAAATCATGTATATAAGGAGAAAAAAAATATTTCAAAATCAAGTAGGTCTGATAAAAGAGGCTAAATTAATGTTTGGAAACAAAAAATATATAATTGGAATTTTTTCCATAAAGAAAATAAAAAACTTCTATAAAGTCATAAAGATATATAATTTCTGTTGCCTTTAGGGTTATTTTTTTCAGCTAAATAGTTACTCTATCTAAAATTTATTTTGGTGTAAGGAGTGAAAGGGAGAATTCAATTTGAAATTTTCTGATGGCTACCCTCTTATTCTAATGCCATTTATTAAATATATAACTTCACAGCTGGGCTCGGTGACTCAGCCTGTAATCCCTCGCTTGGGGAGGCTGAGGTGAGTGGATTGCCTGAGCCTGCGGGTTCGAGACCCGCCTGGGCAACTTGGTGAGACCTCATCTCCACAATAAATCAAAAATTAGCCGGGCGTGGTAGCGCCCACCTGTAGTTGCAGCTACTTGGAAGGCTGAGGTGGAAGGATCGCCAGAGCCCAGCAGGTCGAGGCTGCGGTGGCCGGGAGCGGCCACTGCACTACAGTCTGGGTGACAGAGTGAGACTCCAACTCAAAAAAAAAAAAAAATATATATATATATATATATATATATATATATATATATATATATATAAAACTTTACTGATTTAGAATGCCAAATTTATCAGAAATGAAATCCCAATATGTATTTACATCTATTCTCTGGGACATCTATTCTCTTCCATAGATCTTCCTATTCATGTGCTGATACCAAACTGTTTTAATTACTATAATGTTTATAGTACTTTTCAGTACCTGGTAGAGCTGATCCTCCCTCATGACTCTTTTCTTGCTTTATTGCCAAAATAATGGTGTTAGTAGTTTTACTGAGAAAGTTTAATTTATAGGTTTATTTAGAGAGGACTGCCATCATCTCTTTATTTAAGAATATCATCCATCTTACTATTATTCAAGTCTTTTTTAAAGGGTTTAGGAAATGTTTCCAGGTATTCTTCATTTGGATCACACATTTCTTAGGCTTATTTCAAGAGATTCTATTATTGTAATTGTAAATTGGATATTTACTTTGATTTTATTTTCTAGATAATTGTTGTTTACATAGAACCAATAGAACTATCGCTTATGGTGTTTTAGTTGTGTTACCTTGATAATTATTGATTACTGTTTTAGTTGTGTTATCAGACACTTTGCTAAGTTAACTTACTCTTAGTAATAGGAATTTTTAAATTGTTTTTTCTGGACTTCCTGGCATAGTATCATCACATCTGCAAACAAGAATATTTTCTTTCTTTTCTTTTCTGATCTTACATATTTTTTCTTTCTCTTCTGTAGCAATTTAGCTAGTATCGCCCAAGGTTAAGAAATAGTGGCAATAATGTGTACCCTTTTTGTTTCTGATTTTAATAGGATTGACTGTGTACTTTTTGCCTTTGAAATGAAATATGTATGTTTTTCATGTTAAGAAACAGTTCGTCTATTAGTATTTTATTGATAGCTTATTTAATGCAGATGTTATGAGATGACTTTTCAGCATCTATAGGAATATTTATGCAGTATTTATCCTTTGACCCCTGTGTAAGCTATATTATAAGAATAGATTTCTTAATATTGAACCATCTTTGCATGCTTGGTATGATTTTTGCTTGCTAATGGTATATGTTTGATTAATAATAGACTAGATTCTCTCAGCTAATATTTTATTTACAGTATTTAGGGATTGAACTGTGTCAATGTTGAGTTGATAAGATTTTAGAAAGTTTTCTTTCTATTTTCTAGAATCATTTAAGTAATATTAAATTTATGTTTCTTAAAGGTTTGATAGAATTCACTTGTAAATTTTTTTAGAAATTGATTTATCTATATTTTTTTCTGGGGTTGGTTTTGATAATTTATATTTCCCTAGCGTATTATCTATTACATGTATTTGCATAAAACTGAGCAATGTTTCTCATAATTTCATTTTCTCAGTATCTGTGCTTATTTCTTCCTACTTATGTTTAATGTTTATATTCCTTTTTTATTTATATTATTTGATTAGCTTAGCTAAATGTTTATTTACCCTTTTATTTTCCTTAAGAAAGTAAAATATCTAAAATATACAAAAAATATTTGTCACACAGATCTTCTGTTTTCTAATTTTTTGTTGCCTTTATTTTTACTGTATCTCCCGTCTTTTGCTCTTAAGATTATTGGGCTATTCTTTTTCTAATTTATTGAAGTGGACACAATTATTTTCATTCTCCATTTGTCTTTTGATGGACAGAAATATTTTAAAATAGTTTTTTCAAGAAAGATTTCTAGGAACTGTGTTCTTTGAATATTTGCATGTTTGAAATCATCTGTATGTTGTCTTTATGTTTGAACCATACTTTGGAAATAAAATTCTTGAGTCATCGTTTTCATGAGGTTTTGAAGACAGTAAATTTGTACAGTGCTGAACGTCAATTTAAAGAAATGTGGTGTTATTCCTTCCTCTTGAGGCAGTTTGATTTTCTGAGTGACCACATCTTTGAAGTCCAGTAACTTTTTAGAGTATGTTCTAGTGCTGATTAACATTTGTTACTTCTTGGAAGGTGATGTGTCTTTTTAAATCTATAGATTCAAGCTGTTTATTTCAGAAGGGTTTTCATGGATTATACTCTGAATTTTTTGTGTGTGCTTGATTGTTCTGTTGTCTTCTGAAGAATGTGTAATTGCATATTAACTCTTCTTTATGTTATGTTATGATTTTTTTTCTATAATCCTTTAAAACTCCTTTTTCTTTTGCTCAATTTTCTTAAGCATGTCCTCCATTTCTTTAATTTGTTTTCAGTGATATCTATTGTTCTTTCTGCAACTTCCATTTCTATGTTATTATTTTATCACTTTTCCATAGCATTCCTGGGCTCACTCTTACCTGGGTTTAGTTTTCTCTTCTGTTGTCTTATCGTTTCTTCCTTCAGTTCCTCTTTATAAATATCAAAATGTCTGCACTTTTAACTCTTCATTCGTGGAAGTTACTTTTTTACTAAGTTCTTTGAATCTATAAAAAGTTTATTTGGTCACAATTTTCAACAAATTCACAATAATTTTTTTTCTGATATATGCTAAATTTGTTTTCTTATCTCTTTTGCCTTTTTTCTGCAATGAGTTTATCTCCAGGTCCCTTTTCTTAAAGTTTTATTGAAATATAATTCACATAAAATATATCTCACCTACTTAAAGTGTACAATTTAGTTTTTTTTTAAGAATATTTACAGAGTTGTGAAACCATTTCTGGTTCCTTTTTTTGGGTATTCCCATTTTTGGACACAAAGTTCTTCCTTGTAGAAGGACTTTCCTTTGGGAAAGAAAATATGAGAGAGAGCAGAGGTTTTGAACAATCTCTGGGCCAACAAGAGGTCCTCCTAACTTACAATGAAGCCCAATGAAGCCCCATATATAAGGTTGAGTGAAGCATATTGTAAGTGTGGATTCAGACTTTACAGAATTTTAATTTATAAGACTTGGTAGCTTCAGGGCTACCTGTTCACCTTAGCTTCTCTACTCTCTCAAATGTTTTTCTTACAGGAATGTCTTGTCATGTGCATGTTGTTTCCAAAAAGAGTAATAGAGAATTCTACAGCCAGATTGCAAACTTTGGTCTTTTTCAAACAAGGAATGGTTGCTTTTGCTTCTCCGGGTATCTCACTGACTTGCAGGACTATACCCTATTGACTCTTCTTGAGATCTGCAGCCATGAGCATCATCTCTCGGCATCCTTTCTCTGGTCTGATTTTCACTGCACTTGGCAGCCCTTATTTATAAACATTAATGTTCAGGTCACAGGTGTTTCCTGACTTCCTGCTAGGTGGAGTTTTTTAAATTCTATTTTTATTCTTGTTTCTGATTGGTTTTAGAAAGCAGATTTGAGTCAGAGATTTCTTTATTTCTTCATCTCAAAATTAGAGCTGAATAATTTTATAAATAGTTTAGCTCTTGTTTATTTTCAAAATTTACCCAGTATATTTAAACCTTTATTTCTTGCCCATCAACTGTAGAATATATGTATATACAAATTATATCACTTTGTAAAGTAAGAAAATGAACATATCTGCAGTTCTTTCTACCTTCTTTATCTAATTTTGCCCTGGAACATCTGCTAGTATTTTATTATTTGTACAGCATTGAGATTTAAGGCCTTTTAACTGGAAAAAATAGCATTTGGTTAAACTATTATGGACTGTGCAAATATGGTGAACTGCGGCATCAAATAGTATTATTGGAACCTCAGAGAAGGAAACATAATCCTATGTCACTAACTCTTGAAGGAGAATGTTTCAAGTATCATGTTAAATAAAATATCTTTCTTTTGTGCTTTATTTTGGTTGCTTTATGTTTCTTGTACAGTGCCCTCCCTCGGATTTTATTTTCAAGACATACATTGCATACATTATTTATATACACTATATAAATTCACCATGACATTGAAACCTCCACTGTCTCTTCTTCATCATGCTACCTTCTGTTCTCTTCTCTTCCTCCTCCTCTTCCTCCTCCTCCTTCTCCTCCTCCTTCTCTCTCTCTTTCTTTTTTGAGACAGGGTTTTACTCTGTTGCCCAGGCTAGAGTGGTCATAGATCACTTTAACCTTGAACTCCTGGACTCAAAAGATTCTTCCTGCCTCTGCCGCACAAGTAGCTAAGACTACAGGCACACACCACCACACACAGCTAATTTTTTAATCTTTTTTTTTTTTTTAAGAGATAGAGCCTTACTATGTTGCCCAAACTGATATTGAACTCCTGGCCTCAAACGATCCTCCCCCCTTGGCCTCTCAAAGCACTGGGATTACAGGCATGAGACACCATACTCAACCCATACTACCTTTTGATAAAATCCATTTTCCTCTCTGCGTCACTCTGTATATTTTCTTTTTTTCCTTTGTTTTTTTTTGGATTTGGAGTCTCACTCTGTCACCCAGACTGTAGTAGAGTGGCACGTTCCCGGCCACTGCAACCTCACCCTGCTGGGCTCCGGCAATCCTTCCACCTCAGCTTTCCAAGTAGTCGGAACTACAGGCGCGCACTACCTTGCCTGGCTAATTTTTGATTTACTGTAGAGACAAGGTCTTGTCAAGTTGCCTGGGTGAGTCTCAAACCCAAGGACTCAGGCAATCCTCTCACTTTGGCCTCCCGAAGTGCTGAAATTACAGGCTGAGCCACCGAGCCCGGCCACTCTGGATATTTTCTAATAACTATCTTTCTCACTGATCCTCTTTTCTTCTGTGTCTACTCAGGTTTTAATTTCAACAAAATTTTAAGTTCAACAATTTTTGTTTTTCAGTTTGAGAATTTACATTTGGTTCTCTCTTTTCATTATGATTGATTCTAGTTCTCTAGTGGAAGTTTTCATTTTGCCCAATATTGTCTTGAACATATTAATCAAATTTGTTTTAAAGTAATTCCTAATAACTCAAATATTTGTATCGTCTGTGAGTCTGGTCTAAAGTCTGTTTTATTCCCTGGTTTTGGTCAATTGGTCCTATCTCTTGACATATGTGAGCATTCCTTTATTGAATGGCAGACATTATGTTTGAAAATTGTAGATATAATTTGAGGATCTGGCTCATTTTTTTTCCCCAAAGAAGATTAACAGTTAATCTTAAGAGCTTCATTCTTTTTGCATGCTGTTCCTTTCCCATTTATCCATTACCTGTGGTTTTACTCTTCCAGAATCCTAACTGGAAGTCTGTATTCTATACCAGGGCCCTACTGATTGGTAGGAGCTAATCTCTAATATTTGTTACCCAGCCTGAGAGACTGCTGAAAGATCTGATTGGATTCCAGGTTCTAAGATGCTGCTCTTTGCTTTGTTTTTTTTCAACTCTTGTACCTAAACCATTTAAAACCAGCAGAGTCATTGGAAGGAAAAGTTACACTGAATGGGCTACGCTTCTCTTTGAGATTCTTGTCCAAGTCCTCTCTATGATCTCAGCTTCCACCTTAAGAAACTAGAAGACAAGAAAATGAAAGCAAAATAAACAGAAGAAGGAAAGTAACATACAAGAGCAAAAATCAATGAAATAGGAAATATTTAAAAAGAGAAAATCAATGAAACCAGACACTTTTTCTTTGAGGGGGAAAAGAAGGTAAACTTCTGTCTAACCCAAACTGATCAGAAAAAAAGAGAAAAAGAAAACACAAATTTCCATGAACAGGAATGAAGAAGGTAACAATAACTACAGAGCCCATTCAAATATAAAAAAATAGAAGAAGAATAAGAGAGCAACTTTATGGCAATCAATTCAACACTTAGGTGAAATGATCAAATTTCTTGAAAGCACAAACTACCAAAGCTCGCTTAAGTTGAAATAGATCATTTGAATTGTGCTGTATCTGTTAAAGAGATTGAATTTGTAGTTCAATCTACAAAGAAAACTTCAGGCCTAAGTAGCTTCACTGAGGAATTTTACCAAACATTTAAGAAAAAATGCTATTTCTACACAAACACTTCTAGAATATTCCAGAGAAAAATACTCCCCAACTCTTTCTAAGAGGCCAGCATTGCCCTGACACCAAAATCAGAAAAGTGTGTGGATACATACAATGAGTATTGACTGTATAAAAACACTTAGAATGATATTATCTTGAGTTGTTTAAAATATGGAGAAATAAAATCTAGGACAATGATAGCACAAAAAAGCAGGAAGAGTGTTAAGTGAGCTAAAGTAATCTACAGTCCTTGCATAAAATACAAATTTATATCAGATTCTAGCAAATTAAGATGCATGTTGTAATCTCTAGGGGAACCACAAAAAGAGTAGTGAAGTAATGTATAATTAACAAGCTAATCAAAAGGGAACACAATGATAGAAAAGAATTTAACTATCTTTTAAAATGCAAGAAAGAAGAGTGAGAGAAACAGAACAGATGGGACAAATAAACAAATAGTAAGATTTCAGCCCTACTACAGCATTAATTACTTTAACTATAAATACTTTGATTAAAAGGCAGATAATTCAGGCTGAATGAAAACAAAAACAAAAGCCATGGCGCTCAAGCAGGAGCACGTGGAGAAAACAGCAGAGAGCTTCGCTTTGCAGGTTTCTGAGCAGCCTTGCAAGTGTTTTTCCCAGAATTGAGGGGCATATCCTGCAGCGTAAGACCCGAATCCTTTGTGCACCATGGCAAGAAGAAGATACCAGTAGGCTGGTGCAGAAGTTTCCCAAGACTGAATTTGATTTTGATCGACAAAAGGAGATGGACTAAACAAAGAATCACACAAGTCCAGTAGCATGTGCTGCTGGTGTTTAGCAACTGGCTGTCTGAGTGTGGTTCTGGCATGAGTGTTGATTGACACTTTTGCTTACATTTACAAGAAAGATGAAAGTGAAACAATGAAAACATAGACTGGAACTCCACCAGTTCATCAGTTGTGAATAGTGTATGCAGTTTCTTTGCTGAATTGGATAATAGTTATTATTTTTATTTTCATTTTTTATTTTTTTAATTTTTATTTTAAAATGTGGGATACAGTTCAGGGTTTGATATACAAACATTGATTATGCAGGTACTCTTGTTGATGAGGTATGCCCCTCCCTCCCCTAGCAGTTTCCCTCGACTGCCAATCCCACCCACTCTCCCCTGACAGTTTCCCACTACTGCCAATCTCTTTCTTATAGTATTATAATTGTTCAAGGTCCGCTTATGAGAGAGAACATATGGTACACTGCTCTTTGTTTCTGTGATAGATCACTGAGTATGATAGACTCTAAATCCATTCAAGTTGCTGTGAAGTCCATATGTTTGTCCTTCTTTATGCCTGCATAATATTCCATTGTGTATATGTACCACATTTTTTTAAATCCAGTCCAGCTTCAGTGGGCAACATGACTGGTTCCATGTTTTTGCTATTGTGAATAGAGCTGCAACAAACATACGTGTGCAGGTATCTTTTTTGTAGAATGATTTGGGTAATAGTTCTTAAATACTGGAAAAAATATTCTTTTCTTTTTCCTTTTCACAATGTAATGGCTACAGACATGATACACTTTTAAGTTTCATCTGCATTTTTAACATTTTCCCCATCACTTTCTTAACATCTAGACCAGATATCAGCAAACTACAACCCCCAAAACACTTTTGACCGTTTACAAAACTTTTAAATTACCCATTTAGATCTAAATATCACAGTGCTTTGATATGCATCAAAGTACACAGATGACCTTTCTAGTAGTCAAAACTTATACATAATTTCTTTTGTTTTCTTGAACTTTCCACTTTTCCATATGATTTTGTCCTGTACAGTGTCTTTGTTTAAAAGAAGCTCTTTGATTATCTTATCATTTTTCTCTGCAACCAAAATCACATATTGCAATTTTTAGCAATATACAATTAAGTAAAATAAATATTATAAATTTTGAGAAATAATATTTGTTTTAAAGGTAAAAGTTTATTAGAAAATTATCACTTGATAGAAGATGAGGCATTTTTCTATTCACATAGCAATAGATGAATTTTTAAATATGATTTATTTTTTAGAATAAAACAGGCTTAGCATCAATTCTGTTCCTCTTTTTAGTTTTTATAGATGTAAGAACTAAGAACCCTTGTTCACATGAATAACTAGATGGAAGTAAAAGGAGGTTTTTTGTTTGTTTGTTTTAATGTCCCTAAAGTCTTGGAAATTCTTTCATATTATATGTCAGAATCATAGAGTTACCAAAAATTATTTTTAATGTTCGATAGCTGATAACTTGACTAGATTCTCCCTCAATTCTGTTGGAACCCAGGAATTAGAACCCACTCAACTTGCAAAATATTTTGTTTCCTAGTCTTTAGTGCTGTTCGAATTCTCAAATTGCCAAAAACATCTTTTCATACTTTATCAGATTACTATTAATTATTCTTGTTTTTAGAGAAATCTTATTTTTGTAGTTTAAATTAGAGATTTTTTTTTAAAAAGAACAACACAAAATTGGAAATTGTACATTTTTTGTGAACAAAGTATAATCTTGCTGAATTTCAGTGTTCTAGGACATCTAAAAATGTCTTGAAAAGGCAAGACAGATGGACAGAGTTGGATCTTGACAGCTGTTCTATAGAGATAAGTTAGTAATTTACTTAATGGTTGAAAAGGAGCATGTTTATAATTATGTGCTTGATATTGCTAGAAAAGCACATCAACATCTGAGAAAGAGGACTTATCCCTAATTAAATAAAGTTGGATTTGTAAAGTTCAGGATATTATGTTCTGAATACTGTTCGGAGAACATTTTATCCTACACCTGTGAAAAGGTAGGTGTGCTATTTTTAAGAGTGCAATTTAAGCTACTTTGTGGAAAGTAACAGCAAAAGGAAAGTATTGGACCATCAGTAAGTGAAGGACTTACAAAAACTTTATTAATGGTTGCTGCTATGTGCATTACTTACAATGGAATCTATAATATATTCCTGATATAACAATATATATCTAATAACTGCACGGCAAAAAGGAATAGTTGGACAGAAAGTGGTTGACTAGTAGTAACAGTGAGGAGATAGATGCTCAAATAAAAATAAATAAGAGTTTATCCCATAATCTGTTGTCAAAAGTTAATGAAAATGTCCTACTTATAAATCTGAATAAATGTTCAGGAAAATACAAAATCCTGACTTACTTATGAGGAGGATAAAAGAAACCTGGAATTAGCTTTTGGAAGACAGGCTCCTTGTAATACACTTGGAATCTGTTCCTCTAGATCGAACAGTTCTTATCTGAAAGTTTTGAGAAGGTTGAGTCATGATTTGCAGAAGAAACATCCCAAGTTGTGGCAAGCAGGTGACTGGTTCTTCCACCCGTACTGCACTGAGCATTCAGCAGTTTTGGACCAAAAACAACATGATCCCCATGCCCTACTCTCCCTATTCATTTGATCTTGCCCCGACCTATGTTTTTTGTTTGTTTGTTTCCCAGGATGAAGAAAGTCCTCAAAGGGAAAAGTTTGGGCGATGTGGGAGAGGTGAAACAAAAAACAGCAGAAGCACTAAAAGGCCTCAAAATTGACTAATTCAAAAACTGTTTTGGGTGGTGGAAAAAGTGTCTTGATAGGTGTATTGCATCAAACGGAGCGTATTTTGAAGGTGACTGAAGTTTAAACACAAGAATAAATACACATTTTTAAAATAAATAAACTCCAGGGTTTTTTGGTCCCCCCCCCCCCCATATATGTTCCATTTCCAGATATAACACTAATCTGCTGGGAACATTAGAAATTAGTGTGGAACTGTTCACTCCTCCCTTCTCAAAGTCGTGTACATGTACCTGATTGACCAAGGTATGAGTGAAGGAGAGTATTCTCTAAACTCAATCTCCAAGAATGGTGGAAATTCAGAAAGAACGGTTTGTGGTAAACTGATATATTATTTAAAAATAAATATTAATACCCAAGTTCTCAGATTAATGGATAGGTAGGCTAGATAGATATGAACCAGGACTTTTTATAAACTTGTCCCCTGCAGGTCCTCACAAGACTCTCCCTCAAGAGCAATGCATCTTTTGACAATTGCTATGGATTGGAAAAGGTAAGATCAGTAAACGAAATTTGTCATCTCTTTTGCTGCCCCATTTTATAATGAATTCAGAACATGCCAACACAGGCAAAATTCTCAGTTTCTAGTGCTGTACTTAAAACTTAATATAAATGAATATGAGAGAAGGATAAACATGAAGCCCTACTGACAATTTGTGATGCCTTGATTGTAGGAGGCTTCACCAACATCAGTAATGTTGAGTGATTGTGAAAGGAGAGATGGGAAAAAAGAACTCATAAAACATCTCAATCGCAGGTATATTATCTCGTAGATTAATTTTTTGAAATAATACATATGGAAATTAAGAATATGGAAATTGGCGCTTTTAAAACTATCGATGCTTACATATCCCTTAGAAAGTATTTGCCTGGAGGTATGCATTCCTCATTTAAAAGTATTAGCATAGAGAATAGAAATGAGAAAAAATAACAAAATGAAATGAAAGCTCATGAATGAGTAGAGAAGCTTAGAAGAGAAAGGATAGCTATAGAAGACAAGCCAAGGAGTTCAATGAAGGATCTTCAAAGAAGGCAGAAGAAATAATGGACAGCAAATATTCAATGATACAATTTTTAAAAAACTTTCCTGAAATAAGATAAATGTATGAATCTTTACATGGAAAGGACATAGCTAGGAAAAACTGAGCCTGAATAGTCAGGTTAGAGATATATCCTCATAAAATTACTGAACTTCAAAGAATGATTTGGGAAAGGAAAAAAAAAAAAAAGAGTTACTTATGTGAGGTAAGTTCTGGGGCTTATCAGCTTCAGAGTGACTAAAAGACAATAGAGCATATTTTTGTGGGAAAGTGTGACTCAAGAATTTTATTCCCAAACTATCATTCTGGTACTGTACTAAAGCAACCACCAAACTGTTTTGAATATCCAAGAACATAGTGGAGGAGGTATTGTTTCACTGAATCTTTTTGATGAATAAGGGCATGCGTTTTAATTACCTAAGAGAAGACTGGGAAAACCACAGTAAAATAAACTGATAGTGAGCGCTGAGTCTATTTAACCACAGAACTAAAAAGAAAACAAAAGTGGGCTTTTTTATAACAGAAGAGAATGTAAATATAAATATAGATAGACCAAGATATTGTGAAAATGGAAGTAAGTTACAAAAGTTGGGAGAAGGAATAAAGACATGAATGTTACAAGTACAACAAAATCTTTAAAAGCTGGGAGGTCAAACGATATTTAATAATATAAGAGTAAATATCTTTTTAACAATGATATGTTTTAAAAACTTGTTTTATGGAAGTAAAACAGATGTAAAGAAAAGTACAGAAATTCTAAGTGTACTTTTTGTTACATTTTCACAAAGTGAACATATGAATATATCCACATAAAAAGGACCCAGGTCAAGAAATAGAACATTATCAACACACAGAAGCTGACTTCTTGCCTCCTTTTAGTCATTATACCTCCCTCCAGGGCATCCACTGTACGAATGTCTACCTGAATATATTAGTTTCATCTGTTTTTGCATGTTAATTAGTAGGTTTAATACACTATGATGTGTCTGGTTTCTTTTGCTCCATATTATGTTTTCATGAGCTTTGAAAACATAGATGATCCATTTGAGATTTATTCATGTTGTTGCATGTGACAATAGTACATTCGTTGTTATGTGTATAGAGTGCTCAATTGTATGTGTATATCACAATTTATTCATCTCCTTGACTTTCCATGGGCATTTGGGTTGCATCTAGTAGGAAGCTACTATGAATAATTTTGCTGTGAAAATTCTTGTACTTGTCTTCTGGGTGAACATATGCACACTTTTCTGTTGGGAATAATTATTTGAAGGGAAAAATAAAATGTATTAATTTAATATCTATAAGAATATTATTTCTATCACATATAAAATATAAACTCTATTTATTTACCCAGTAAATTATAGCATAACTATAAAAAGAAGACAGAAGAGAAGAAGTGGATAGGTTTAAGAGAGCTATACCTTTATCTGCTGATAGAAGTCAGTAGATAATGTCTAATATTGATAAATCAAGAAGGTATATAAAACGTTATATTATAAAGCTTACTTTAATACTTAATACTTATAATATTCAAAACCAAATTTAGATATTTTCCAATAAAACAAAATTACTTTAAAATAACTCATGCAGGGAAAGTTTTATACACCCATAAATTTTTTGACTTAAAAATGGAAGTATTAATATATTTTAAAATATGGACATGCATGTCAAAAGAAATTGCCAAAATAATAGAAAGCAATTATTTCAGGTGGGAGGACTGCTTTTGATGATAAGTCTTATAGCATAGGTTAGGTATGTCTTCATTAAAATGCTTGGGACCAGAAGTGTTTTGGATTTCTGATAGTTTTAGATTTTGGAATATTTTCATATACATAATGAGAAACCTTGGGGATGAGACCCAAGCCTAAGCCAGAAATTCATCTATGGTTCACATATACCTTGTACACATACCCTGAAGGTAATTTTATACATCGTTAGTAAACTTGTGCCTGAAACAAAGTTTGTGTACATTGGACCATCAGAAAGCAAAGGTGTCACTATCTCAGCCACACATGTGGACAATCTGTGGTTGGCATCACCATCATTCCTGGCTCTGAACTGACATGCTACCGATACACAATCATTTTCTTACACTTATTCACACATAAGTACTTAACAGTAAAAAATATATGGCACACCATTAAGCAGCACAGTAGCGGCACCAGACTACCTGGGGACATTGAATAAACCATGTGTCGTGTGTCTGCATTTTGACTGTGACACATGAGGTCAGGTGTGGAATTTTCCAAATGTGGTGTCAGGTCAGCACTCAAAAGAAATTCAGATTTTGTAGCATTTCGGATTCTCAACCTGAACTGTCCAACTTTTCTCTAAGTCCCCTATACTATTTGATTTGTTACGAGATACATATGTTATTTTAGCAAAATTGGGGTTTTGATTGTTTTGTTTCTGCAGAAGGACTGTTAGCAATAAATTAACTCTACATAGAAGTGATTATGAATCATATAAATATCTTACCTAACCCAAACTAAATGTATCCTGAACTCAAGTTTCTTTCTTTCTTTTCTTTTGTTTTATTGTTTTGTTTTGAGTTGGAGTCTCACTCTTGTCGCCTAGGCTGGAGTGCAGTGGCATGCTCACAGCCACCGCAGCCCCAACCTGCTGGGCTTAGGCAATCCTTCTGCCTCAGCCTTACAAGTAGCTGGAAGTACAGACACTCGCCACCACGCCCAGCTAGTTTTTGTGATTTATTGTAGAGATGAGGTCTCACCAAGTTGCCCAGGCTGGTCTTGAACCCCCAGGCTCGGGCAATCCTTCAAGTTTCCTTTAGTCACAACCTAAAATTGTCCTCAGCTACTTGAAGGCCAGTCAGAATGAAGGAAAGTCAGAATGAAAAGAGACAGTGGTTTTAACCACCATTCAATGTCTTACATCTACAAATTTTCTAAGAATACATGACCATGTAAACACAATGCTAGGGCCTCTTCCAGGGTCTTGGAAGTTTGGGTGCAAGTGTTGTGCCTGAAGTTTGAGTGTCTAAATAAATACACTCCTGGGGGCAAAGGAAAGAGAATAGGGATAAAAGGACCAGATTCAAGCTCAACTTAGCTATTTAGGAATTATGGGATGTCAAGTACTTACTCAATTTTTCCAAGCCTCATTTTCCAAATATGTAAAATGGTGTTGATAAAACCTCGTAGCGTTATGTCAGGATGCTAATAAGATAATGATGACATCATCTTAATGAGATAATAGCAAGCTTCAAAGTTAACCACAGTTATCCCAAATCCCATATATATCCTGGGATTCTCATATCTGTGGTGCAGTTATGAATTTAGAAACTTCTGGTTATCAGTGGGGTATGTTCTTAAGTTGTTCTGATCCAAATTATTTTGAAGAGAAGTGATGTTGCAAATTCCAACATATTTTATTTCTGTCTATCTGTCTATCTATCATCCATCTGTGTATCTATTTTCTATTTATTTATCTATCATCTATATCCCTATCGATTCATCTATCTCTATATCTTTCTATCATCTATCTATCTAGCTGTCATCTATCTTCTATTTATCATCTCTTCATCTGTCAATCATCTATCTATTCATCTATCTCTTTCTATCATCTATTTTCTATGTATCATCTCTGTCTATTCATCTATCTGTATGTCTTTCTACTATCTACCTACCTACCTACTTACCTATCTCTATCTATCTATCTATCGTGTGTGTGTGTGTGTGTGTGTGTGTGTGTGTGTGTGTGTATGTTTTAACTAACATCTTGAGCCAGGAGATTTCCTAGAAAACTGTATTCCAAAGTCAGGGCCGTCTGTGATGTTCTAAATGTCTCCCAAAAATTACAGGGAAAGGAACAAGTTCTGACAAGGATCTTTTTCTTCCGTCTGCTTGTTATTTCCAGGAATAAGAAGACAGGGATGATGTAGCCAGCTGCCCCAAGTTGGTTTCTTGAAGCAAGATGTTAATTAGCAACATTATACAAAATTCAGATGTAGGATAAAGGGTAAAGGTCAAAGACCTAACCCCTTCCATTTGGAATTCCTGCAGCAGTTTTCCCAGGTCTATACCATTTTGCTTTGCTTACCACTTTATAATAAACCGTTTATATTGTTGTCTGTTTTGTGCTTATGGCTCTATAGTTTCAGGGTGTGAGTTTTCTTCACTAATCCATGTCAACAAGTATTTATTGAGCCCCTAGTATGTACTGACTTTCCTATTCTGAAGGAGCTTAACATCTAGCTGTGGAGCTTTCTAGCACTAGGATTTACTCTATGGGTAAGTTTACCAAATATTACCAAGTTCTGTCGCTAAGATATTCATGGCAGCATTGTTTCTTTCTTTCTTTCTTTTAGCATTGTTTCTAATAAGAAAACAAGAGGGATGAGGAGACAACTTAAATGTCCTTCAGAACAGGACTGGTTAAATTCTAGTTCACCATAGTCCATCATCTCTTGTTTGAATGGATTTAGAAACTTCTCCTTATCAGTGGGGTATGTTCTTAAGTCTCCCTGATCCAAATTATTTTAAAGTTGTGAAATTCCAGAATTTTTTATTTCTATCTGTCTGTCTCTGTGTGTGTGTGTGTCCAAACCCCAGAAACAGAAAGTGATTTGAGTGACTATTTTCTTTCTTTTTTTTTTTTCTGAGCTGCAGTCTCACTTTGTCGCCCAGGCTAGAGTGCAGTGGCACACTCACGGCCACCACAGCCTCGACCTGCTGGGCTCAGGCGATCCTTCCACCTCAGCCTTCCAAGTAGCCGAAACTACAGACACACACCACCACACCCGGCTAATTTTTTGATGTATTGTAGTGATGAGGTTGCTCAGGCTGGTCTCGAACCTGTGGGCCCAGGCAATCCTCTTACCTCAGCCTCCCAAAGTGCTGGGATTATAGGCGTGAGCCACTGTGCCTGGCCAGAGTGACTATTTTCTTAATGCTCCCAAGGATTGTACATGACTAGTGCCATTCTGAATGCGTAGGAGAGAACATAAGTCAAGACATTCAATGTTGCTTAGAGCCTTCAGGCTTAATTCTTTCATGAGACCAAACTTAACATGGAAATATTGGCAAGATATAGTGTAAAGTGAGAAAAGCTATACCAAGGTAAGAAAAGTAAGATGGACAACAAAGTGTATAATTAATCCCTTCTGTGTGAATAAAAAAGCACTTGATAAAGTTGCCGATATGTACAAAGAGTTAGGTAAGCTAAGGCTGGCTGCTAGGCCCAGAGCCCGGCATTGAAGTGGGAGAGGGCATGGCCTCAGTTACTGGGACTGAGTTCATACAGTTACAAGCCTTATCCACAGGCCAACTCTGGCCTTTCCTTCTTTCCTCAGGCCCTCTTCCATCTCTTAGAGGAGAGCTCACTCATTTTTCAGTGTGTGAATGGATTTAGTGTGTGTTCTACCAGAATGAAACCAGTAGGAAAATAAATCCAAGGGAATTTCCATTTGGTCTTGACACGTATTCCACATGGCCCCTGCCCCACCAGCCTTGCTCTGGGATTGTGTTTCAGGCTGTTCCAGTGTATTTACAAATAAAACCAGGCTGCTCTGGGCAAACTTGTGAGGTGATGCCTAGAGCCTCGTGCGATTGGGCCTGAGATTGATACAGTGTGTGCCTGCCTGGGCCAATACAGGCCTTTTGATCTACTTCCGAGGGCCGCATTTTGCCTCCTGCTTAAAGTGATTGATTAAGTTAGGATCTCTTTCAGGAATTCTCTCCACTCAGGCCTCCTCACAAGCTCACAGTGTGCCCTGCCAAATTGTATTCTCCTTTCATGCCACAGATTGTTCTGTTCCAAGCGGGTAAATGGAAGCTGTGTTCCTAATGTGCAATCAGTTACCTCGTCTTTCTGTGCAATCCGTTACCTTGGAATTCCTGGTTTGCATTCCGTAGGGTTTGGGCACCCTCTTATCACATCATCAGTCATGTTCCCAGCAGGAGTTGGGCCTTCTGATTAGGGAGGTGCTTTGCTTCAAAGCTTTACCTTCCCCTCGGGCTTCCCCACTTCCATTTTGGTGTGAGAATCATGGGGAATCAGGTGATACCACTTGTTTCCAAGCAAACCAGTGAGTGCACATGTGTGCAGACTTCTCAAGATCATGGAATGTAGGTGGATTCTGCAGTGTTCCGTAGGCCCCTGCTGGAAAAGTGGCCTTTGGTTCGGCAGGTCCTGGTGGACTGGGGATCTGAGGTGCTTCAAAAGGCACTGGCTTTAAGGTCATGCAGACCTGCTGCAACTCCTGCCTCCAAACACAGCGCTTACCTGTAAACACTGGGACCAGAGTTTTCATCTTGCTTGAGTGGTGAGGAAGATGGACGTGAATGAGTGAAAGCATAAGCCACGTTCCCATCTCCATCTTGAAGCCCTCCTCCTACCTCCCAAACCTCACATCGTCTTCTCCAAAGTGGCCACCCTGCAGCGAAGTGAGACTGGTCCTCAGTGGGGAACATCCCCGGTGCTCTCTCCTCCTCCTTTCCCGGGCTTCTCAAGTGGTGCCTCGTCCCTCGTCCACCGTCTCCCGAGCCTTCCCTGCGGTCTCCCTGCACCTTTGGTAAAGTCTTGCTGAGATGCCCCAGCGTGGTGTCAGCTCTGCTGTGAGAACTTGGAGCTGGAGTGTAGGCAGTCGTGGTTCAGCGCTCTTGAGGTAGGCAGGGGGAACCTTCGGGACAAGAAATGGATGCACTTTTCCTGCCTTGCAGGACCTGAGTTTTGCTTTATCGAGGGAGCCAGGCATTGTGCCGCTCTGTCAGCAACCGTAGTGGCTTGCTTTCTTTTGGGGACCATATTGTTCCCACCAAGAAATCCAGTGTTTTTATTTTTCAAATTACCCCAGAGCCACTGTGTGCATGATTATGAGGATAATAATAATGTTGCATTAGCTTAGAGTTTAGTTATTTATTAATTTACTCATTTACTCGTTCAACAAATAATCCTTGAGTACCAAGCACAATTCAGGCACCAGAGGTAAAACAGTAAACAAGAGAGGCAAAAGTCCTACTCCCAAGGAACGTGCATGGTAGAGATGTCAACAATAACAACAACAACAACAACAGTATAGAGAGGTTCAGGCAGTGATGGGGAAGAGAAATGAGCATAAAAGGGCTGGGACGGAGCCTCTTTGGAAGGTGGTATTTGGTGGAGGCGAGAGTGAACTGAAGTGGGAATTTCACAAAGATCCAGGGGAGGTTCATTCACCAAGGAGGTGCAAATCCCTGAGGCAGGTGATAGGTTCAAGGAGAACCAAGAAGGCCCATGTGACCAGAGCCCAGTGTGCAAGGAAGGCATGGTAGGAAATGAGGCCACATCAGGTGGGGCATCATAGACCATCGTAGGGATTTTGAATCTTGATCTAGGCATATGGGAAAACCATTAGAGGATTCTGAGTGGTGGACTGACACGGTTTGATTTATGACTTTAAAACATCACTCTACTGTGTGGGGACTAGACTGGCAGGGAGTGAGATGGCCCTGAGAAGACCAGCTAGACAGCAGCAGCTGCTCAGGCAGGAGAGGTGCTGGCTGACTTTGCACACTGCCTCAGTGGTGGTGGTGATGAGAAGCCGTCGAATCCGGCATCTCTTTTGAAGATGGAGCCAGCAGAACTTGCTGAAGGATTGCATGTGGGGTGTGAGGGAACGTGAGAACCCGAAAATGACTCCCGGGGTTGTGGCCTGAGCAGCTGAACAGCGGTGCTGTTTACTGAGCTGGTTTGGGACAGGACTCAAGAGATGCATTTGGGACATGTTAACTTTGGAGTCTTTGTCAGAAATCCAGGTGTCTGGAGCTCAGGAGGAGGCTGAACTGGAACTGAAATTGTAAGTGTCATCTGCACATTGATAACATGAGAGCCATGGGACTGGATGGAGCTGCTCAGGGAGCGAGTGTAGACAGAGAAGACAACAGGCCCAAAGACTGAGCCCCAGGGATCTCCAACACTTGCAAATCTGGAAGAGAAGGAAGAGCCACTCCTGAGCTCACCCCTCCTAGTCTGGAAGTTTTGTGGGACCACCTGGCTTCCTGGGTGCCCCATCCAGAAGCAAGTCTTACAATCTATAGTGGCTTAAGGCTCCTGCCCACAGGGACCTTGGGGATCCACGGATCTAGTCCCCAGCCCAGGTCCTGGTGGCTTCCTCATCCTCTAGGCAGGAGCTCGGGATCCTTTCCATAAGCAGGGGACCTTCTCGAAACACAGAACCATTAAACTGATGGCTTCAGCCCACTTAGAGCACTGTCTTTCCATTTTGCGACTGAGCCATAGAGTTGATTATATTGTTTGAGAGAGGATATGACTATTTTGTGAAGCTTTGCTTTTAACTATCATGCTGTATGTTTGGGAACTTGGGGCTGGAGCTTTAAATATAGGCATCATCAGCATGTTGACAACATGAGGGTCATGGGACTGGAGGCAAAGGTCATTGCTGTCCTGACTGGGCACTTGCATTCTGATTTTCTTTCTTTCTTTCTTTCTTTGAATTGGAATCTCACTCTGTTGCCTAGGCTGGAGTGCAGTGGCATGCTCACAGCCATCACAGCCTCGGCCTGCTGGGCTCAGGTAATACTTCCACTTCAGCCTTCCAAGTAGCTGGAACTGAAGGCATGCGCCCCATGCCTGGCTAATTTTTTGATTTATTGTAGAGATGAGGTCTCTCCAAATTGCCCGAGCTGGTCTTGAACCCGTGGGCTCAGGCAATCCTCTCACCTTGGCCTCTCAAAGTGCTGAATTATAGGTGAGAGCCACCGCGCCCGACCAGCATTCTGATTTTTAAGAGCTTGTTTTCTCTAAGATTCAACCTGCCCCTTTGATTTCTCCAACGACTGGTTATTGCTGAGTCCCTCACTCACTCAATATTTCTTGATAGATATTGTGAACACTTGCAAATTATAGAATAAGATATGGTTGCTGGCTGGGCTTGGTGGCTCAGCCTGTAAGCCAGCAATTTGGGAAGCAGAGATGAGTGGATTGACTGAGCCCACAGGTTCAAGAACAGCCTGGGCAACTTGGTGAGACCTCGTCTCTACAATAAATCAAAAATTAGCAGGGTATGGTAGTGCACGCCTGTAGTTCTGGCTACTTGGAAGGCTGAGGTAGAAGGATCGCCTGAACCCAGCAGGTCGACACTCGGGTGGCCGTGAGCGTGCCACTGCATTCCAGCCTGGGTGATGGAATGAGACTCTAACTCAAAAAAAAAAAAAAAAAAGACTTGGTTGCTGTCTTCCCAGAGCTTCTAATCAAGCCAAGACGTTGACACCTACAAACATAAGATAAGGAATAACAAAGCATGTATGTTCCTGAGGGGATGTGCCCTGGAACAGTGCTTGGCACATAAGGGATTCTCAACACGTGACAGGAACAAGTATTTGGTGTCTATCCATATCCAGTGACATTGACTGATCATGTACACTGCGAGATTCAGGGAGGAGGGGTGGGTGAGGACTAGAGTGACTGGAGAAAGTGAAGGGAGATTCAGGTGGAATCTATGAGGTCAAGTTGGGCTTCCAGGAAGGGCAGGCCTGGTCCGGTGGAGGGGCCTGGGAGGGGTGACAGATTGGAAAAGAGAAACAGAGGCTGGGAAGACTCTGCCATGCTGGGGCCACGCCCAGCACCCGGGCAGGTTGCCGCTGTGAGCAAAGCCCCATGTTTCTGTGGGCTACGCTGGTGCTCCCCGCTCTCCTAAAGCCAAGCAAACAGGGCTGCCGGGATACTACTGTTAGAACAGTTGTGAAAAGTTGTGAAAGTAACAACAAAATATCCCCTTACTTGGACAGAAACTCCAGACTAGAGCTCAAAATGTGTTTCCACCTACCTTCCATCTCCTAATTTTCACAACTCAGTGACATAAGTGTCTGCATTCCCACCTCACAGAAGGAGATGAACATTTTCAGACTGACGCCTGGTCCTGCTCATTGGCAAGGCCACAGTTGTGTATGCCAGGCTGACATGTATATCTGAGGCGGTACCGGTGGTCCAAGTACCAAGACTCGGTGGCCCCTGCTCCTGTTGGTCATTCAGGGCGGGAGATACCCAATAAGGAAGGTGTGACATGCTTCAAGGCTGGAGGCACGGATGGTTTTTATGGTTTCTGTGGCGAGAGTGGACGGGGTGGATATTACACAGGCCTGGATCGTGTCCAGCTCTGTGCTTTAGACCCCTGCCCCTGTGCCGAGGCAAGGAAATTGCCTTTCCATAGCTAATAAACCCATCCTCAGACTAGGAGGATCTTGGCTCCAAATCTTTGTATTTCCTACCTCACAAGAACAAAATAATTCCCATTTAAAACAAATGCTCAGTTTACCAAATACAAAAGGAAAACAGTAGATGATAAGAAAACAAATCCAATGAGCACATGCTCTGAGCCATCTTTGTTCTATAATCATCGTATGTTGTCTCCCAAATGAAGCATCTTTACATGCAAATCCATTTTTGTATATTTTGACTGATTGCTGGCAAGATGGAGAGACATAAATATTTCTGGAAATGGACATGGCATAAACATATCATTAGCAGGCCTGCAACTTGTGTGTGTGTGTGTGCGTGTGTGTGTGTGTGTGTGTGTGTGTTGAAAAATGTTTATGGCGTGTTGAATCAACAGACCTTGCTCTCCTCTCTGTTGTCAAGAGTCTTTAAGGACCTGGGAACATAGACCTGGAGACGATAGACGGGAAATGTTCTCAGAGCTTGAGGAAACTTCCAGATCTGAGGCATTAATTAAGTTAGAAGCCCGCCATCTGTGCACTTGGTCGTAACCCTTCTGATCATATTTCTTAATTCCTAAACGTATGAAGCGCGTTGAGATGTCCCCCACGACACTGATGTTGCTTTAAAAATTCCAGCTGTTGCGGACGCTTCTCGTCCACGTTACTAGGCAACTTAGCCACTGCCAAGGGGAAGGTGTTTCTGACCTCAAACTCCTGCAGAGCCCAGGCCTGTAAAATACATGTAAACAGGCAATTGCGACTTTTTCTTTTCCTTTTTAAAAATCAGACCTAATTGCATGGAGGCCCAGATCCGAGGCGGGAGGATAGAGTGTAAAGATGTTAGCAGCCGAGCAGAGATGGGAATGTTTGCACGTCTGGGATATATTGCTTTGTCTAACAAGGTGCCCCAGCAGGCTTCCAATTGTGGTCTCTTAAGACCCTCCCAGCTGCAAGGGCTGATTGACAGACTGTGGGCAGATGCGATGCCAGACTCCAATAAAGAGAGGGCCTTGGGAAAATATAAGGCAATTATTGATGGGCAGCAATCCACTAATCAGACAATTTCAAAATTAATCCCATATTCCCTTACTATATTAGCTTTCTTTCTTGTTTGTATTTATATAGCAAATTCATGACTTCAGTGAAAATTCTTCCCTCCAGCCCAATTATATCTCTCCGAGGGCATTAAATTAAAAAACAAGAGATATTGAAAGTGGCTTGCAATTAGTTTCTTTAGTTAAAGGTGCCGCCTGCACTTAGCGACAGTGAGGTTCATAACAGAATGCATAATAATAAAAGTAAACACTGGTATTTTGCCTCGTCTTGACAGGGTGAGGGGGTGGTAAGAATAATAGGCCTGGCATTACTCCGGACCAGGGATAATGGGTTAAATAATTGTGATTTGATTTTGGAGCTGATTAGATTTGCATAAAATCCCACTCCAGTGTCTTTCTTGATGGGTTCCAAGCTCTCAAGATGCCTTGCCCCCCCTTTGCCCTGGTCCACTCCAAGGGCCCCCTCCCACTTCCCCGTGCCTCATTAAGAATGTGGGTTTGTTTTTTTTTTTACAAATACAGTCATTCAGAGAAATCCAGCCTGTTTCTATTTCAGGTTTCATATGCAGGATAACCTTCCAAGTAGTGATGAGGCCTTTAAATATACATAAAGAAACTTGCAATATTTTGCCAGTTACTAATCATAGAAGCGAATCTCTCCATCACCACTCCACTCCCATCCATGTCTCATCTCCCTTCCCTGCCCCGCTGGCTTTGTAGGGGTGTTTTGACCCGAAACCCAAGGAATTCTCTTTCTGTTCACTGTAACGATTGCTTCTACAGAATGCTTCCTGTTTGCATAACTTTACCACCTAAACAGAGGAAAGCCAAATATTGGCACAATTTGGAGGCATTATAATAATGGCCAGGCTCCTTTTAGCCTGATGACAGTGGGTGTTGAGTCCTGCCTGGTCTTCCAGCATGGGCAGTCTCTCTTCCCATTCCCTCTGCAGACCACACTGCAGTCTGCCCTGTCAGTCCTGTCCTTTGGCAGGAAGGATGGAAGCAGCGCTGACCCAACATTGGATTCAACTGCCTCAAGTACAATCTGATGCAGGCCTGTGTTCCAACAACAAATCGTGTTGCTGGCTAAGAAGCACTCAGCATCCAAGCCATTCCTCTTTCATCCTATGTCTGGAGTGACACCAGGAATCAATCATAAAACTCCTTTCTGGATTCCGTCTTTGAATCTTGTCCTAGAATCCTAGAATCTAGATGAAATCGGTTGTTGGGGGCACCCAATCAGCTGTCAAGAAGAAGAGGCCAAGTGGAAAGAAGTGAGGAGAGAGAGAAAGGTGCTCCATTCCGTGTGTTGGGATGGGCAGTGAGAGAAAGGGAGGAACCAAGGAATAGAGGGCAGAATATGCAAGTATGTGGAGGGAACCATGAGGAACCCGGCCGGCCTGGCACAGGGGCAAAGGTGAGGCTGCAAGAGCTGGTGGATTGCCTTGCCAAGCTATGGTGTGGCCATGTGCTCTTTGAGCTATGGTTCCTGGATGTCCGATCCTTGGACCTATGGGGAGACCTTCACTGTTGGACTTACTCCTCAGTGGCTACTGATGTTTGTCGCCATGACCATTAGATATTAGATGTCACATTCTGCTGTTGAACTTGACTTCTGCTGAGAACCTGCAACATCCCAGTGGGTGCGTCTAGCTCTGTGTCCTCATCCCTGCATGTCATCCATGCATGACTGTGCAATGAGATGTAAGGATGCAGAGAGGTTCTTCCATGCCAATGCTAACCCATGGAGAGGAAGTCCAGAAGGATCTCAAAGAAAGTATAGAATATGAGTTTTTCCTTCCCTGAAAAGTAAATTGTAAGAAAAGAAAAAGAACAAAATGACTAGGGTCATGTGTTAGAGCTTCAAGTCAGTGTTGTATAAGAAATACAAAGAAGAGAAGATCAGCCTGGGCAACATAATGAGAACTTGCCTCTACCAAAAAAAAAAAATTACCCTTGATGTCCTGAATGTCATCAAAATGCCTTCCTTTCAATATTTCCTTTATCTTCAGGCAAAGAAAAAAGTCATTGGGGGCCAGATCAGGTGAGCAGGGAGGCTATTCCAATACAGTTATTTGCAGAGTGCCGCCAGCGTAAGTGCACAATGGCAACTTTGTAAACTTAATTGTCAGACCTCAACAAATAACGATGACAGCTCTGAAGGCCATTCCAGAAAAAGAGTTCCAAAACTGCTTTAGCAGGCAGACTAGGTGCTGGCGTTGGTGCATAGCTTCCCAAGAGGAGTACTTTGAAGGTGACCATAGTGACATTCAGCAATGAGGTATGGAGTGCTTTTTCTGGGATGATTTGCGAACCTAATTGTTGGACCTTGTATATATATCCCCTGGTCCCATTTTTCATGAGACAACCTCCAACTTGGCTGGCCTTTCGTGACCACCCATGGAAACTACATCTGAAGCCCATGAGCAGGTGTTTCTTCTTTTACTGACTTTTCCATATTAACAACTTATATCGTGGAGATTTACATGAACGCTCATATCAGTTTCCTACTCAAGAAGTTCCAGTGGCTTCCCACTGCCCACTTGAGTGGGCCTCCCTCCGTAGTCTGGTGTCCCTGGCCTTTTTTTTTCTTTTTATGGAGGAGAGCGTGAACGCAGTCCCCCACTACCACAAATTATGCTGTTGAGTTTCCCACATTTAGGGAAATCGCAGGGGTCAGCACATCTGGAGTGCAATGAATAAGACTCACCTTGGAAAAACCACCTTCTGATGGTATCTCCCCTGCCAGGTAAGTATTTGTCCATGACCTTTTAAATCTGGTTCCACCAGCTCTGGCAGCCTCACTTCTGCCTCTGTGCTCCAGGCAGGTTGGGCTCCTCGTGGTTCCCTCCACACACCTGCATATTCTGCACTCTATTCCTTGGTTCCTTTCTCTCCCTCCCCATCCCAACATACGGAATGAAGTGCCCTCCTCTCTCTTCTCAGCTTCTTTCCATCTGACCTCTTCTTCCTGACACAGCTGGCTGGATGCTCCCAACACCGGATTCATCTTGATCCGTAAAAGCCTCTGAGCTTCATGGGAAGATTTCTTCAAATGGAGTAGGACTTTGGAAGAAGACAGAAACAAGTGAAAACATGGTCTTTCTTTGAGCTCCTTTTCTGAGGGATTTCATCAATGTCAATCAATGGGACATTCAGGGCGTACCTGGTGGTTGTATAATGATTAATGGCGCAGGTAAACTCCTTGCCCGGGTCACATGGGGTTGAGGGACCTGTGTTGGGGATCCTGAGTGTAGAGCTTTTTCTCTGGCCTGTGGGACATGTGCTCTGGATGTCCAAAGCTCACAGGGCCAGGAATGCTGCACTTGTAGATGAGGCTGAGGGCTGTAACAGAGGTACGTCAGGACTCTGTCTGGAAGGGGCCCACCGTTGTGATGCTCTGAAAGTGCTGCTGATCACATCGTGTATCATCAGTAGGTAAAATAGAGGGTGTGGAGTCTGCAAGCTTGAGTTTCGGTCCCAATTCTTCTACTTGTTAGCTGGATGATCCTCACCAAGTCACTTCCTATTTCTGAACTTCAGTTTCCACATCTGTAGCATAGCGATAACAATACCTGCCTTCATGACTGTTGTGAGGATTGAACTGGAAAGGGTTTTGCAAGTTGTAAGGTGTTAGAAAAAGATGTATACTGTATGGGCTTTACCTTGACAATAGTTGTAGGTTTGAGCCCCAGGCAGCAAGTCCATGAAGGGGCCCTCTGCTGGGGTGTGCAATGGGTGTGGTAGGAGTGAGAACTGGGTATTGACCATTGGTAACTCAAAGCACTCTTTTAAAAAAAATCTGAGGTATGGTTCACATCATATAAAATACACTGCTTTAAAGTATACAGTTCAGAGGTTTTTAGTGTATTCACTATGTTGTGTAACCAACATGACTGTCTAATTCTAGAACATTTCCATCACCCCAAAAAGAAACCCCACACCCATGAGCAGCCTGTCCCTATCCCCCGCCCCCAGCTGTAGAGGGAATGGGTGGCCATTACAACACTAACTTACTTTCTGTCTCTTTGGATTTGTTCCAGACATTTCATATAAATGAAATCACACAATATGTGGTCTTTTGTGTCTTGCTTCTTTTACTGAGTGTAATGTTTTTAAGGTTTGTCCATGTTATAACATGTATGAGAGTTTCATTCCTTTTTATGGCTGAATAATATTCCATTGTATGGCTATACTTTGTTTTGTTTTTCAGTTCATCAGCCGACGGATGTGTGGGTTGTTTCTCCTTTTCAATTATTGTGAATAATGCTGCTGTGAACATTGGTATACAAGAATCTGAGTCTCTGTTTTGTATTCTTTGGGGTGTATACTACTGTGATCTGAATATTTGTGTCCTCATTGCGGTGGCATTAAGAGATGGGACATTTAGGGACGTTGGGTCCTGAGGGCTCCACTCCCATGGTTGGGATCAGTGCCCTTATAGACGGGGACTGGGTGAGCCCCTGTGTGCTTTCCACTTGTGAGGACACATAGAAGGTGCCATTTATGAGGAACGGATTCTCACCAGACACCAAATCTGTTGGCAATTTGATCTTGGACTTTCCGGCCTTTAGAACTGTGAACAATAAATCTCTATTATTTATAAATTACCCAGTCTAAGATGTTTTTGTTATAGCAGCCTGAACAGACTAAGTCATATACTTAGGAATGGAATTGCTAGTTATATGGCAATTCTATATTTAATTTTTTGAGGAAATGCCAAACTGTTTTCCAGTGGCTACACCACTGAACACACCCTTTGGAAATGAATGAGGGTTCTAATTTCTCAACACCCTCTCCAACATTGTTATTTTCCAGTTTTCTTGATTATAGTGGGCTTAGTGGGTATGAAGTAGTATCTCATTGTGGTTTTGATTTTCATTTCTCAAGTGAGGGAGCCTAATATGTTCTTAACGGAACTGAGCAGTCTGTGAAACAAGATGGCTTCAAAGCTGAGACCTTCTTATGGAAGTGGGGGCTCTGAGGTCTGCTGGTCACTTTCATCTCTCCTGCAGCTGCCTCTGCTCTGAGTAGTCAAAGCTAAAGGTGCTTCTATGCGTCAAAGATTGTGCTATAGGCTTTAAAGTTGACAGCACTATCAGACAGGTATTATTATTGTTCCATTTTGCAGCCATGGAAACTGAGGTTTAGAGATGTCACACAACTTGCCCAAAGTCATATAGCTGATTGTAGAGGCTGCTAGGATTTATTCCAGGTCTGACGGATCCTCAAGCCAAGGTCTTGACTACGATACCATAATGATTTCTACTAGAGAAGAAAACCATCAGACTCTCCACACATGCAACAAATGCTTCCTGAGTGCCAAAATCCATGCTGGGTTCTACGACCATGACTGAGCTGCTCGGTGGGGCAGCTTACAGTCTGGAGAGTTTTGAGTTTGCCAGTGATTTTTGTAGAGTGAAGAAATGAGTTTTATAATTTTTATTTGATTTAGCCCTCAAGTTGTTAACACCTCCAGTGCAGGGACTGGGGAGAAGGTTGTCTATAAATATTAGCTCCCAAAGTAAAAATGACTCTTTCATCTCGGCAGACCTAATTAAGCTGTTGATCAGAGAGGGATCAACACCTCCGTCTGTAACAAAAGACACTGTCTGTCGGCAGGAGGTTCTGTCAGAGCAATTTCTCCTGTAATTTAGAAAGTTTGGGAGGACAGAACCCAGGCAGCCCAGAGTGTCAAAAGGGATAGGTCTTAACTTCACATTGCTCCCCACAACACACACACACACACACACACACACACACACACACACACACAGCCCCAGGAAGACTGGAAACCTTGTAGCACAGTCCACTGGGAGACATTTGACATCTCTGTAATAGAAATAGAAGCTTCCAGCAATAGACAAATTTACTGACAGTGTCAGTACCGATTATGGGGCGCAAATGGAGTCTGGCAGCTCTGGACTATCTGCCTCTGTTTGGAGGACTCCAGCCAGGAGAGGAGCAGCAGACCAGTCACAGGCCTTCCTCTGGGGTGATTGGAGAAGCCAGCCCCTGGCTTCCCTGTCCCCATCCCTCAGAGGCACCGGTTGCTCCCTGGGGCATGTAGATGCTGTAACATTGACCTCCCTTAAGCCCCTACTGCAAAGGATAGGCTTTTTCGGTGGTGATCAAGGGAGTCTACCTTGGCATGACAGGCACAAAGGAGAAGCACCTTCTTGATGCAAGAAAGCCCGTCTCCCTCAATGTGAAGTGAACCCGCAGCAAGAATTCACCCCACCTCCATCCCACCCTATCCCAGGCCACTCCCGGCAATCTAAGCATCATTAAATACACCTCCCTGGGCTCAACAAGGTGTGATCACCACTACCCAAGACTCTGGGAGTGCAGGGGCATGTGTGTAGTGGGGGAGAGGTGCAAGGTGGGAGGTCAACTCTTTGTGGAGAATGGAGGCCATTCTAAACTTACAACCATAGGAGTTGGCATTTATAGAGCACGTTCTTTGTGCCAGGCACTGTTCCAAACACTTTGCATACATTAACTCATTTAATCTTCACAATGACCGCGTGAGGGTTAGGATTAGGGTTAGGGTTACAGATGAATAGACTGAGGCCCAGCGGACAAGTGAACACATTCTGTCTCCAGAGCTTGTGTCCCTACCACTATGCTGTGCTCTCTGGGGGCAGTGGGCACTAGTCTGGGTATTTTCCAGTGATGTGAACAGCCCATATAATTCAGATTCCCTTTATTGGTATACTCAAGGGGATGTGAGAGGGAGGGTTACTGAATGTGGGGAATTCTCAGAAGGGAAAAGGAATAAGGACGTGGACAAACCATTCATTCATTCAACTCATTTTTATTGAGCAACTGCTACACACCTGTTACAGTCTCTGAATTTATAGAGCAAAATGAATCAACAAAAAAGTTTAAAAATTGCAAGCTATCATCAGCCCCTTGGAGGTAGCAAAGAGGGCTGAGACAGAGTGTGACAGGGCTGGAAGGAGAAACCCATGTTAGAGAGGGTGCCAGGGAAGGGCTCTCTTAGGGGACACTGAAGCAGAGATGCGTTAGCCACCAGTGAGAGTGGCTTTCTGGAAAGGGCAGCCCTTGCAAAGGCGCTGAAGGGAAAAGACATGGTGGGTTGAGAATCTGAAAGACCAGTGAGGCCAGAGGAAGGGTTGTACATTGGGACTGGGCAGTGGAGGCATGGAGAGGAGAGGCCGGGGGAGGACTTTGGACTTGGTTCTGAGAGCAATACAAATCCATACAAGGCCCGTGGCCTCCGTGAAAATGATCGGAGGAGGCAAAGGAAGAAGGCGAGGCCCAGTCAGAGGCTGTTGCAGCAGCACAGCTGAGAGGACATGGGGACAGGGTAAGGGAGGCGCCGAAGAAGGCTTGGGAGCAGCAAAGGGGACAGTTAGCTACAGGAAGCCAGGAGCCAATGAAGATGCACCAGCCGAAGGGCGAAG
Source organism: Tarsius wallacei (assembly GCA_963574415.1). Classification (NCBI taxonomy): domain Eukaryota; kingdom Metazoa; phylum Chordata; class Mammalia; order Primates; family Tarsiidae; genus Tarsius; species Tarsius wallacei. The sequence goes on along the minus strand of CAUYQG010047360.1, from coordinate 6,786 downwards.
CGGCATTTCCTCTAAAAGGACAAGCTCTCCAGGGCCTGTTGCCAAGATGGACAGTGGACGGGAGTCCTGGAGCTGCCACCTCGCGGTTGGCCCCAAAGGAATGGAAAAGGGAGAGCAGTGGTGGCTGGGGAAGAATCGGACATCGGAATCTGGGCAGGAGGAAATCAGAAGGGCCAGGACGGTGCCATTCACTCTGTGGCACTCTGAACCCTGACCATGCTGCAGGCTCTGGGGAGCCGGGAGGCCTCATGGTGGTGACCTTGGAGGTGAACCTGAAGGCCTGAAGGCCGAGTAGGAGTTCTGTGATGGAGGACAGTGTGGAAGCATTCCAGACTTAGCCCTGCGGAACAGACGCGGCCTTCCAGGACTCAGGAGATAGTTCCCTATGGCTGCAACCCGGAGCAGGGATGGAGGAGGAGGCCAGGATGGCAGCCAAATTGCCAAGGGCTGGACCAGAGAGACTTTTCTACCAACAGAGCCCTGAACCACCTACTGTGAACGGTCACATAATGAGGTGGAGGGAGTCTCATCCCGGCCTGTTGGCGTGTCGACTCTGTGCCTCCCCTGACCACACGCCCAGGGCAGACAGCTCCGTGGCCCACCCACTCCCCACCGCCTGCCCGTTTGGCCACCCCATGTGGTAGGCATCCAGGAAGAGAATCCGTCGCAGCGGATCTAAATGTTAATAAAAACGAAATCCCTGAGCAGTCACCGAAATTAGCCCGGGTATGATTGAAATGCCAAGGCAGGTCTTGTTATTTTTATGAAGCCGTGAATAATATAAGTATCCAATTGATAAAATGTTATTAAAGCTGACAGCCCTTAAGTGATCTAAGTGGTAAATATTGAAATGAGGTCTCTGCAACACCGTGCCCGGGGGGCCTGCGGCGGTAATAAGCATTGAACAATGATTCCAGAGGCTCTGGGGGGCTGCAGAGCTTGGGGAGAGCAAAAGCGCTCTTCCTCCTGAATAATTAAACCGGGATTCCTGGGATGGATCGCAGGTCCTTGTAGTGGTTTGTTAATGTCCAAAGGAGCTGGCTTCAGGCAAGGCCTCTGTTGGGCCGACCCTCCCCCCGCTGGGGGATGGGGAGACTGGCAGCAGGAAGGGGGCTGTCTTCCCTCCCCACCGGCCCCCAAGGAGCCTGCACGGAGCAAGCTGCATATTTCAGCCTTTATTTATAATATAAACAGACTGGTGCCGCCTGAGGGCAGCTAATAGCTGATGAGCAACTTCCACGTGGGTTAGAGATTTTATTAGCACTGCCTAGGCAAAGAAGCCACCACGGGGGAGAAATTTAAAACTCGGTGTCTTCCTGATAATCCGATCGTTGAAGACACGGCAGGGAGCGTCTGTCTGTACCCTGCTTTTAGAAAAAGAAGTCAGAGGCTCCCTAAGAGCTGTTGTGTATCCCATCCTTAGCCAAAGGCCTGCTGTGCCGGGGTGGCCTGAGTTTGGTCAAGCAGGTGAGATTGTGCTCAGATCCTTCTAGGGCTTAGAGACGAGGATGCTTCTTTGGTGGCCAGAGGAGGGACACTTTAAGCTGATCTATGGAGACAGGGAGGTGGGAATATGGATACAGCCCTCTGTCACCCCTGCAGTGACAGAAGGGAGAGCAGAGGTGACTGATCACAGACTTTGGTCCTCTCCTCCCTGTGTCAAACACCTGCCAGGGCTTGTCTGTTAGGAGTGTGGAGAAAGAGGCGGGAAGCCTCTCTGGTCCTGGGAGCCCTGTGGGGGTGGTGGCAGTGCCTGGGTGTCAGGGTTTAGGGGCCAGATGGGGAGACCTTGCTTTAGTCCATCACTTATAAGTCCAGGACATTCATGCTGAGAGCCTGGGGTCTTTAAGTTGAAAAATGTGTCTACTTGGCCTGGTGACCCAGGGTTGAGGAGACTGACCCAGGCCTGAACTGTCTCCCGGGTGGCCTCAGGCTGCCCCTCCTTGAACATCCTTCCCAAGGATGGAGTGAGGACAGATGAGCGTGTTCGTTCGCTGAGGGACTCCAGATTCCTCAGTGACAAGTGGCAGAAGCCATCCCTGTCCGCGACTTGTTTACATCATGATATTCCCTCATCGAAATGACTGACTGACTTTATTTATTTATTTATTTTTATTTTATTTTATTTTATTTTATTTTTGAGTTGGAGTCTCACTTTGTCACCCAGTCTGGAGTGCAGTGGCATGCTCCCGGCCACCGCAGCCTCGACCTGCTGGGCTCAGGTGATCCTTCCGCCTAGCCTTCCAAGTAGCCAGAACTACAGGTGCGTGCTACCACGCCCGGCTAATTTTTTTGATTTATTGTAGAGATGAGGCTCGCCAAGTTGCCCAGGCAGGTCTCAAACCCACGGGCTCAGGGAATTCACTCACCTCGGCCTCCCAAAGCGCAGGATGACAGGCTGAGCCAGACTTACTTTTTAAAAAAATTGATTTTATAGGGAAGGAAACTGAGGCTCCGAGCAGTTAAGTAATGTGTCCATGTGATATAGCAACACAGAGTGCAAGCTCTGGAAACCGATACTGCTGACATTAGGCCCAGGGAAGAAAGGCTTTTTAAAAATTTGAAGATCTTCTCCCAGTCCCGATTTTGCTCTTTGTTTCCAACCAGCTGCTGCTTTCGTTCAGGGTCTCCCCCGAAACAAACGGGGGCAGGTTCTCTTAAGTCCGTCTGAGAGCTGACTTTGCTTTCTGTAAGGCCTTGGAGGAGAGGCTTGGCTGACCGGGCCAAGCCTGGCTCTACCGGAAGCCGGCCATGTCCTATCTAGCTCTTACCTCCATCCTGCCCTGCTCCTCTTTTCTGTTCTCAGTGGGCTGCTCACAGCTGCCATTTCCAACTTCCACAAAGACGCCTTCCCTGGCCTTGGGCCTCCAAGTCCAGATAATGAAATGCTGTTTTAACCAGCAATAAGAACACCTTGCATGGCCCCGGTGTTTCCGACCCATCATCCCACTCAGGCTCGCTGCAACCCTGTGAGTGGACAGGACAGATTTCCCCAGGTTGCACTTGGGGAAACTGAGGCCCAGAGCAGCGGGAGTGAATGTAGCTTTATTCACCAAAGTCTCCTGGTGCCAAAATATTCTTTCTTCTATAACTCACTGATAGTGGTAAAAGGCAGTCTGGCAGTCATTATTTTATTTTACTTTTACTTTTTGTAGAGATGAGGTTTGGCTATGTTGCCTAGGCTGATCTCAAACTCCTGGGCTCAAGTGACCCCCTCGCCTTGGCATCCTAAAGTGCTGGGATTACAGGTGTGAACCACCGTACCCAGCCAATGGGTGGAGAGTGGATCTCAGCGCCCCAGATTCTCACTGGGGAGAGGCACCTTCTGTTGAGCATAACCTAATGGCGTGGGACTTGCCTTACTGGCCATTTTTGGCATCCGAAAGGAAAGGTTATGGGATCTTTTTAAGGAACAGATGTAAGAGCTCTTGGGGGTAGGCAGGAGCTTTGCGTCTACCTCGGGACGAGGGAGCTGTTGGCAACTGCACTAAAGAATATTTCAACTCACACAAGCGTCAAGTAGCCCACTTGTGTGTCTCAGCGCCTCTTTGGGCCTCTGTAAACAGCAAATCGATTGAGCGTCAGGCTTGTTTTCATAGCTGTCCCGCACACTGGGAGTATTAGATGAAGCAACCTTTTATTTAGTTCCTGACAGGTAATTAAATTTGCCTCTGCATCGGTGTGTGCTCCAGCCAAGAAGCCAGGACGAGGGTTCTGAATGGCTGGAGCTATTTGCTGGAATATTACAACTTAATTTTACCTCTCAAGTTGCAAGTAGAGATCTTGATTCCGTGGAAAGTTTGACTCAGGCTTGGGGCTTCAGGTTGGAGACCTCATTTTTTCCAACAGGAGTTTGCTGTCCGTCTCAAACATGGGAGAGCCCCATTTCCACATTTTTTCCAGAGTGACAAACTGTGGGAAAAACTGTAAGTTACCAAGTAAAGAAAAACAGCAGTTGGCGACAGCAAGGGAAGGAATCCAGTGCCTTCCAAAAGACCTGTTTCTTTGGGAATCAGGGTTTCTTTCAGTGACCGAAGTTCTGTGTTTATTGTGAATGCCAGAAAGAGCTACCAGGGCCCCAAGAATTTTTATAAAGGGCTTGTGGGATCAGGCGGTGCAGGAAGCACATGGTAGACTTGGCTTTCTAAGTGGACACTTCCCGTGCAACACGCCTGGACTCTGTGGATGATGGTGGCAGCTCCTCAAGCCCTGCGCCCTCCTGGTGCTGGGGACCAGCCTTGCACCTTGTTCAGCAAGCGCTGGAAGCATGGAGGAGAGAAGGCATAAGGCAGAATCGCTGAAGCAGGATCATGGAAACCTCTGTCCACAACATCGTAGCGAGGGCTGGCCTGTGCCAGGTCTGAGCTCCTCCAGCAGCTAGAAACCCTTTTCCCACGCAGGAGCCTTGGTTACTTTGCCTCCCTATAGCTTCTTCCCTCTGGTCCTTCCTTGGAGCCATATGGAAAAGTTCAGCCGCTCCTTTGCCTGGCCCATGTAAGTGCTCAGTAACTGCTCTCTATTCTTGGGTGGGCGCGGTGGCTTATGCCTGTAATCCCAGCACTTGGGGGAAACTGAGGCGGGAGAATTGCTTGAGCCTAGGAGCTAGAGACCCGCCTGAGCAATACAGCAAGACCTCGTCTCTACAAAAAATGAAAAAATTAGCCGGATGTGGTGGCGTGAGCTTGTAGTCCCAACTTCTCAGGAGGCTGAGGCAAGAGGATTGCCTGAGCTCAGGAAGGCAAGGCTGCGGTGAGCCGTGATAGTGCCCCTGTACTCCCGCCTGGGTGACAGAGTGAGACTCCGACTCAAGAAACAAAACAAAACAAATCAACGATTCTTCTGGAACCCCATCCACCCAGCCAAGCTCCCTGTACAGGTTCTGCTGGCCCCCTCATTTCGCGATGTGTTTGGTAGTCTGGTTTTGCTGCCTGGAGCTTTCTGACTTGGTACTAACACCACTGTTAAGTTTTTCAGGGGGCCCGCAGGGGGGCCCGGCAGTACTCCTTCCTACCACTCCTGGCTCACAGAAGGAATATCTCTGAAAGCCATGGGCGAGGGCAAGTTGGCCTTTCTTCCTCCAAGCCAGTGCAGGTGGGGGCTCCCAGAGCTTCAGGAAGTATCCCCTCAGGAGCAAAGAGAGGCTTCAGGTCTTGGTTGAGTGGGCAGGGATGAGAGGAGCTGGCCCAACCCCGTAACTGGGGTGTATGTAATAGTGCCCCCAGAACCCTGTGTTCCGGTCACAGGGCTGAGATGGGCTAGGGTGGCCCACGGAGAACTCTTTCCAGGGCTGAGTTTAGACTTCATGGTGGGCCGTTCTGGGGTTTTCCTGATCCAACCTTCTGCTCCAGAAAAGACATCTTGCGCTCCAGATGATCACCCAACCAGGAAAGCTTATGCAACTTTAAGAACTATGCTGCTGAGCGGTGAAAAGGCAATGCCTGTACACTGTTGGTGGGAGTATAAATTAGTGCAACCTCTATGGAACTCAGGAGAGAGGTTCCTCAAAGAACTAAAAGTAGAGCTACCATTTGATCTAGCAAACCCACTACTAGGAACCCAAAGGAACAGAGGTTATTATATAAAAAAGACACCTGCGCCTGCATGATCATTGCAGCCCAATTCACTCTTGCAAAGATATGGAATCAACCTAAATGCCCATCAGCCAATCAGGGGATAATGAAAATGGAGTATAGATACACTATGAAATAATATTCAGCCATAAAAAAGAATAAAATACTATCTCTGGCAGCAACTTGGATGAAATTGGAGCACATCAGCCTAAGTGAACTAACACAGGAACAGAAAATGAAACACCGTATGTTCTCATTTATATGTAGGAGCTAAACTAAGAATCTTCAAAGGCACGAAGAATAGTATAATGGACACTGCGGACTCAAGCAAGGGTGGTGAAGGAAAAAGAGTTGAAGGGATGAAAAAAAATCACCTCCAGGGTACAATATGCATAGGTGGGAGTGATTGGTCCACTCTAAGCCCACACTTCTTCAACATTATACAATGCAACCACGTAACCCAAAACTAAAGCTGTTTAAAAAAAAAAAAAAAGCCGGGCTCGGTGGCTCAGCCTGTAATCCTGCGCCTTTGGGAGGCTGAGGTGAGTGGATTGCCTGAGCCCGCGGGTTCGAGACCCGCCTGGGCAACTTGGTGAGACCTCATCTCTACAATAAATAAAAAAAAAATTAGCCGGGCGTTGTAGCGCATGCCTCTAATTCCAGCTACTCGGAAGGCTGAGGTGGAAGGATCGCTGGAGCCCAGCAGGTCGAGGCTGCAGTGGCCGGGAGTGGCCACTGCACTCCAGTCTGGGCGACAGTGAGACTTCAACTCAAAAAAAAAAGAACTGTGCCACTAACACACTTTGATTCACAAAACTGTAGTGGGAAGGTTTTGAGGATTTAGAGTCAGAAGTCCCGGGTTTAAATACCATTTTACCTTGTCACTTACCATGTGACCTTGGTATGTTTTATAACCCTTGGATTCATTTTCCTTTTTGAGTCGTAATCCCTTATCTGTAAAATGGGGGTGTCCTAAAGAATGAGGGGTCCCACATTCAAAAACTACTCAGCACAGTTCCAGGCATGGCACTGATAGACACTTATGAAATATTCGTTTCTGGTCAAGGCTGCAGTGGCTGGGAGCAGCCACTGCACTCCAGTCTGGGCGACAGAGTGAGACTCCAACTCAAAAAAAAAACAAAAACACCAAAAAAAAAAACAACAACACTCAATAAAAAAATAGAGAAATACAGTGCTGGTGACTAGCACTGAATTA
>CAUYQG010047349.1:0-13561 GCA_963574415.1 Tarsius wallacei | reverse complement strand
ATAATTTATCCATTTCCTTGTAGAATGATTTGAGTTCCTCCAGGTATATACCCAGCAGGGGGATTGCTGGGTTATATGGAAGGTCAATTTCTAGTTCTTTCAGAAATCGCCACACTGTCTTCCAAAGAGGTTGCACTAGTTTGCATTCCCACCAGCAGTGTAGAAGCGTTTCTTTTTCTCTGCATCCTTGCCAGCATCTGTTGTTGTTTGTTTTATTAATAATGGCTGTTCTTACTGGGGTTAGGTGGTATCTCAGTGTGGTTTTGATTTGCATTTCTCTGATGATTAGCGAGGCTGAGCACTTTTTCATGTGTCTGTTGGCTGCCCATATATCTTCTTTAGAGAAGTGTCTATTCATGTCTTTTGCCCACCTTTTAATGGGACTGTTTGTTTTTTTCTTTTTGGCGTGTTTGAGTTCCTTGTAGATCCTAGATGTTAAGCCTTTGTCAGAAATATAGTTGGCAAATATTTTTTCTCATTCTGTGGGCTGTTTCCCTGCTCTCTTGATATTTTCTTTTGCTTTGCAGAAACTCGCCAGTTTAATGAAGTCCCACTTGTCTGTTTTATTTCTTATGGTATGGGACTTAGGGTTTTGATCACGCATGTTTGTTGCAGCTCTATTCACAATAGCAAAAACATGGAACTAATCATGTTGCCCATTGAAGCTGGACTGGATTAAAAAGGTATGATACATATGCACAATGGAATATTATGCAGCCATAAAGAAGGACAAACATATGGATTGCACAGCAACTTGGATAGATTTAGAGTCTGTCACACTCAGTAATTTATCACAGAAACAAAGAACAGAGTACCGTATGTTCTCACTCATAAGCAGACTGTGAACAATTATCATAATACTGTAAGAAAGGGATTGGTGGTAGTGGAAAACTGCCAGGGGAGGAGGGGTGGGATTGGCAATTGAGGGAAACTGCCAGGGGAGGGAGGGGCACACCTCATCAACAATGGTACTTGTGTAGTGAACATTTGTATACCTAACCCTGAATTGCACCCTATATCTTTAAAATAAAAAAAAATAATAAAATAAATTTTTTATCCATTTCCTCTAGATTGTCTAGTTTGTTTGCCTAAAGGTGTTCGTAATGGTATTGGATGATCTTTTGAATTTCTATCACATTGTTTCATTTCTGTTTGAGCTAGTGCATCTTCTCTCTTCATTTCTTAATTAATATAAGTAGTGGTCTATCAATTTTGTTTATCTTTTCAAAGAACCAACTTTTTGTTTCACTGATCCTTTGTATTTTTTTTTAAATTTCATTTTCATTTAGTTCTGCTCTCATTTAGTCCTTCTCTTCTGCTAGCTTTGGGTTTGGTTTGAGTTGTTATGTTAGGTTGCCTGTGTGCTTGTTCAATCTTATTAATATAGGCCTTACCTGTTATAAATTCTCCTCTAAGCACAGCTTTGGCTGTGTCTCAGAGGTTTTGATAACTTGTATCTTGTTGTCATTCGTTTCAGGGAATTTTTTAATTTCCATGCTGATTTCATTGTTGACCCAAGGATCACTGAGTAGAAAATTGTTTAACTTTCTTTCTTTTTCCTTTTTTACTTTTTTAAAAACTTTTTATTTTAAAGATGTGGGGTATAATTCAGGGTTAAGTATACAGATGTTCATTATGCAGATACCCTTGTTGATGGGGTGTACCCCCCCACCAGCTTTCTTTTTTTTTTTTTTTTTTTTTTTTTAGTTTTATGAATTCTTTTTGGAGTTAATTTCTAGTTTTAGTCCATTGTGGTCTGAGATGGTGCTTTCTGTGATTCTTATTTTTTTGAATTTATTTAGACTTGATTTGTGGCCTATACTATGATCTATCTTGGAGAGTGTTCCATGTGCTAATGAAAACTAAAATGTTTATTCTGTAGTTTTGGGATGGAATGTTCTGTAGATGTCTGTTAGTTACATTTCCTTTAGAGTCCTGTTTAGCTACAGTGTTGCTCTGCTGACTTTCTATAGGCAGATTTCCTTTCTAGAGAAGAAAATGCTTCTCGGAAGTATGTGCCTTAATGCCGTGCTTTACTTTCATGGACCAAATTGTCATCTGCTCTGGAATGCTCTCTTCTCCCCTTGGCCTGCTTCAACTCTCTCCTAGGCTCTTTCTTTCTGTCTGTCTTGTCAAACGGTCTGAAGCAGAAAGGACACCACTCACAATCTTTACCTTTCTGCAGCCATTGAGAATTTTTTTATAGAGTACTCTGGTCTCACTCTTTTTAGTGTTCACAGAAACTAAAAAGAGACTCAATATTATAAACTTTCTGCATCTACTGCATGTTTGGCATAAAATATAATAAGTGGAGTGGGCATGAAAACTACTTCATACAGATGTCATAGAACCATTACTTTAATTCTTGCCTTGAACAGTTTTAGAGTACAAGTTCAAAAATGGACAAATGAAGTTAGTAGTGATTAGGGCAAGAACAGTCCAACTAGTAATAGAAAAAACGTTTTCAAAAGTAAAGTAAGAAATTTGCTGACAGCTAGGAACTTTTACAGCACATTATTCAATTTATTCTTATTTAGTGTTACTCAAAATGAGATAACCGAGTCAACAAACTTAAGCCTTCTGAGTTCTTAATGTTTGCATTCTATTTTGTGCCAAGATCTTCTACTATTAGCATTTTCCAATTAAGATCTCTGCGGACATAGTAAGAATGAAATCTTATGTCCTAGAGAATCTTTGGAATCAGGAGGTGAGGATATATTGTGTGATTTTTTTTCCCCTTCCTCAGAAAAGACCTAGATTACACTTTAATGCTAAATCCTTACTCTGTTATTACATTTTTATAAAGACAATAAGAAAGCTTTGGGCTTCTCATTCCCTACATCCTTAATATTAAGGCACTTAATAAATATTTTTTAAAGGCACAAAACATTGTGTTTTAGAAAGACTCAATAATTTTTATTTATAATTCTAAAATTTATTAGTTATTTTTAAATAGACACTTGAAACTGTGAATTTTGAAATATTAATGTAGAATTTCCCATGTTAAGACAGTGAATAATTCCCCAAATGTCAACAGAGTATATATTTAATTACTTGTTTCTTTTGTCATAATCACAGAAGTGATTACATTTCAACAACTCTTAAAGTATCAATTGATCTATAACAGAACAATTCTGTGTATTAGCCTGCCTGTGACCACTTTTGCTCAGGGTTTCTGATGGTGAACCTTAAGCTAGTTATATTTGCTCATGAACGTGATACCATTTAGAAAATAATTAGGCCATACAGAGTTAAAATTATAGCATTAACATGGTTCTAGGTCATTCAGAGATAAGAATTTCTGTGATGTAATCTGTGGAAAAGAAGAATAATGTAATAAGTGGTTGTGTCATGATACTTTTCTTGAACTTTGCTTTTATGGCCTTGATAATTGAAATACAACTTATATATAATATAATATCTTAGATACTAGTGAAAACTATATCACCTCATGTAAATAGTGCTTATTCTAGCTTACGTATTCATATTTCTCATGTCTGTAAAATAAGGTATAAGGAAAGTATTTTATAAATTATTATATTTTCTACACAGAAGAACACCTGCAATCCACACTATGCCTTTTAAAGTCACTTTTCATTTGTGCAATTGGAAATTTTTATGGACTAACTCTCCCTAGGAAGAGCATCATTCTATTTACATAGAATTAAGTACAAAAGATTAGACTACAACCTTATGTGTCAGAAAATGTGATTACAAGTTATTTAAAATCATTAGAGTCTCTTGGGGAAGAAAGTGATTGATTTTTCTGGTTTTTTGATATGGCTTGTGAAGTTATGTGAAACCCATATTTAATTTGTGACCAAGAATGTCACAAGTATCTAGTTCTGTATACCTTTTGGCCATATAGTGATTTGTAGTTTATTTCATGTGTTCTTATTAATAACTCTACAAAGCAGAGGTTTACTGGCACAACCCAGTTAACATAGTACTTCAATTCTTGGTTCTTTCATAAATGCCTGGCTTTTGATATTAAAGGTAAAGAAAGAAAAACTAAGTGATTTGGGAACTGTATTTAATAATAGTTAGACTAAGAGATTTTAAACATCTGGCAAAAAATAACAGTCCTCTAGCATTTTAGCACTCTGTGTTGCTGACTAAAGAAAAATACTCTGTATGCAAAAAGCATCTTTATCTGTCTTAATCATTACAGAATCATTTTTAGGAATGATTTTGTTTTTCAGTAATGAAAAAGAAATATTAGATATGGTCTTTCATCACCAAGAACTTTGTATTCAGTATAGAAGTATAGAAGGCCATTTATGTGTATTTAGTTATCAGTGGAAGGCAAAATATAATTCATGTTAAGTAAATGGGGAGGAACAAAGTTACAATTTATTGAGTGTTTGATCTATGTAAGAATTTTATATTCATATCTCATTTATAACATCTTAAATCATGTCATTTTATATATATGAGATAGGCAGGTTTGAAAAGGTCAAGAACCCCGTGTATGGTTGGTAAGTGTAGCTGAGATTTTAAATAAAGAGAGATCTATTGTGATTCCCAGCCTATCTTCTTTATTTCCATGGTGCTCTGCTTTCCTAACAGGAAAGGAATGTTTAAAAATTCTGAGAAAAGAGAGATCAGTGAGCCTGTTGCTCTTGGGAGTATCTCATGGACAAACTGGAAGTTGAGCTGAGTCTTGGGAGACTTGACAGGCAGGAATCCAACAAGGCAAACATGCGTCTCAGCATCCTTGTTTAGGTTGATCCCTCTGCTGAGAGTGCTCTTCCTAGGTAACTGCTTTGTTGACTTTAGCTTACCTTCTCCAATTGACTACTGTAACCACCCTTGTTAATACTGCAGTCTGCTCCATCCTCCTCCCCATTCATTGCCTTCTGATCCCCTCCTCCTGTTGTACTCCCCCTACCACACCAAACACTTACTGCTTCTGATGCTGTATAATTTAGTTTCTGTCAAGTTTCTTGACAGTTTCCTGCATTTAGAATAAAGCTCTTGAGGACAAGGATTATTGTCTATTTTGTTGTTGTTTCCAAGATATTGTAAGCACAAAGAACAGTGGCAGGTAGTTAGTAGATGCTCAGTAAATTTTTGTCTGAAGGTATGAAGATTTTGAGTTAAGAGTGAGCAAAACATATTTGAGTGTCTAATGAAACCAGTCTTATTGGAGTGGGGAGTTTTGTGTGTTGTAGAGTACAGTTGATAAATAGAACAAAACCAGACTGTGAAAACTTGAATCATAAGTAAAGGAATCATAAGTAAATCATAAGTAAAGTTGTTTATTATTTGGTAGGAATGAGAGGCTTTCTGGAAGACATTATTTTGATACCCTTTGAATGTTTTTAGTTTCGCTTGGTAAAATTGACTTAATAGGGAAATTAACTCTCTCACATATTCAAAAGTCCCTCGGTAAAGCGGGCTTCAAGTTTGTCTGATTAATTTGACCAGAAATATCTCTAAAGACAAATTCTCTCTCTTTTCTGCCTCCTCTTCGTCTCCTCTCACTCTCCCTTTACATCTTTCTATTTCTCCCTCTCCCCTTCCCTCTATCTCTATCTCTGTCTCTGTCTCTCCCTATCTCTATCTCTGCCTCCACCTCTACCTCTCTTTCTTTCTATGTCTGCTTCCCTCTGCCTTGTCTCATCTTGCTCTAACTCTGGCTCTATCTAGCTCTAGCTCTAGTTCTAGCCCTATCTCTGTCTCTGTCTCTGACTCTGTCTCTATCTCTAGCTCTAGCTCTGTCTCTATGGCTCTGTCCATCCCTCCTTCCCTCCCTCTCTTCTATCTTGCTTGCTGAGTTACTGTGGATTGCAGGTTGATACCCCTCATGGCTACAGGTGGTTGCCATCACCAGCTAGGGCCAAAGGCTTTCTTATTTGTGATTCTTTCGAAGCCACAAGATTTAAGTCCTTTTCTTTAATCTGATTGGGCCAACAGAGACATCTGTTCAGTATCTGGCACAATGTAGACATTTAATAAATATTTCTAGATTAAATTGTTAAGATTGCATCATTGTGAGAAGACATGTCTGTCTTTAGGCAAGCTCCACAGCTGTGCTAGCATGCCAGAAACAGCTAGGGAAGCTGAATGAGCCACTCCAACTCCCAAGAGATGGTCATATACAAAGTTGATGGCTGGTTTATTAATTTTCATGGGAAATATTTACCCTCCATAACGAGAAGACGGGTGTGCTGCATATAGGAATATTAGAATACCGGCAAAGTCTAAAATTCAAAACAAGATAGATAGTCTTGAAGGATAGAGGTGCAGTGAGGTCCTTACAGTGATCACAGAGGCCTCCACCTCTGCTTAATGCTTCTCCTCTCTTGATACATAGTACCAACATGTGGCTTCTTGGACTTCTTTTTTCATCCTATAGAATGAACACTGGAAGCACAGAACTTAGCCACAGAAGATTTAATAAGAGTGACCCTATGTTAAACCTGAAGGAAGTGACCAGTCAATTAAAAAAAATATAAATTGTTCAAAACACATTCTCAGGAATTTTGTAACCAGGTAATATGAAAATCACAATTTGGAATTTAGATAGTAAAATGTGGTTTTCAATAATAATTTTAATATAAACATTAAATGATCACCTTTCCTCTTTATTCTGGATTTCTTTAATCAAACCTTTTTATTTTCTTCTTTGCTATTTTACATATGACACTAGCGTGTTTATTATAGAACTTAGGTGTGGAGTTTTTAACATTGATTTTAGTTTCTCCTGAGCAGCAATATTAAAAAAGACCAAGTTTTGAGAAATATTTGTTTGTATATAGCAAATGAAAAACACAGTGTACTTCCTATGAAAGCCACCATATCAAATTTCTGTAGAGCTCATGGCCAAGGAAAAAGAGCATCTTCTATAACACGCTAGTTTATTTTATATTAAGCAAGCAAAATCACAGCACCCATAATTTCCTACTTTACTTTGGTTACAAGAAAGTATATTTTTCTGAACTCTTATGTCATAGATTTTCAGATATAATTTCCTTTGTTCTCTTTTTACCATTGGCTTTTTATTTTCTATGCTAATTGTTTATGCTTTTTTTTTTGTATTAAACTGACTTTTTTTTCTTGGTTATATATGTAGCAGTGATGTTCATTCTCTTGCTTCTCTGTTCAGGGAACACTAGGACGTCCTGATTTAACCTGAGAGTGTAGAATTTTTGCTCCAGGCCTTGACTGAACCAATCAATGGGGGTCATTAGTGAGTTGTTCTCCTCCTGTACGTAGAATGCAAATTACGACTTGCCTAGGGAAGCGCTGAAACAAGGGAGCAGGGATAGGAATTAGCAGGAGGAACAGCAAGTGAAGTTATTTTGATGAGACCACAGTGGGATCCTGTGATCACGTGGAATAACTCTGTTGGGCTTCCTGGTAGGATGATTCTACCTGTTCACATGGAATAACAAAAACATGGAACGCACCATGTTTCCCATCGAAGCGGGACTGGATTAAAAAAATGTGGTACATATACACAATGGAATATTTTGCAGCCATAAAGAAGGACAAATATATGGACTTTCCAGCAACCTGGATGGATTTGGAGTCGATCATAATCAGTGATTTATCAGAGAAACAAAGAATAGCATATGTTCTCACTCATAAGAGGAACTTGAACAATTATGATGCTATAAGAAAGCAATTGACAGTAATGGGAAATTGTTGGGGTGGGGAGGATTGGCAGTTCAGGGAAACTGCCAAGGGAGGGAGGGGCACACCTCATCAACAAGGGTACCTGCATGATCATTGTTTATATACCTAACCCTGAATTGTACCCCACATCTTTATAATAAAAATTAAAAAAAAATAAGAAAGGTGATTTACATTCCTCACAGGTACAAGGATATATTCTGATATCCATCTGGGAAATAAAGAAAAATAACAATGTTTACTCTGTAGTTTATTGTGATTGTGGAAATCCAGGAATGTACTGTGGAACAAAAGGGAACATCATATAATCTCATTACTCAAGCAAACTATTAACATGCACATTTACAGTGATAAATATATATTAACATATATTGTTCACTTCAGACTTATGAGATTATATGGTATGCTGCAAAAAAAATATGTGTTTATATACTTGTAGATTAAATACATGTATGTGTGTTTTTTAGCTAACATAGGCTCATACAGTAGTTCTGCTTTTCTCTTATTCTTTTTAATTGAACCAAATCATGGACAACATTTCATGTAAATAAATATAAACATTTGTCATTGTTTTAGCCGCTACATTTTTGGATCATGCTGAATCTATATTTTTTATTGTAAGCATTTTTCAAATCTTTCTTTTTTAGTAGGAAAATATTAAAAAATAAGAATCAATCAAAATCCTTTCTTTTTAATTCTTGATTTTTATATGAGTCTTTTTTTTTTTTGAGTTGGAGTCTCACTCAGTCTCCCAGACTGGAGGGCAGTGGCTACTCTGGCCACTGCAGCCTTGACCTGCTGGGCTCCGGCGATCCTTCCACCTCAGCCTTCCAAGTAGCTGGAACTACAGGCGCGTGCTAATTTTTTGATTTATTGTAGAGATGAGGTCTCATCAAGTTGCCCAGGCGGGTCTTGAACCTGCGGGCTCAGGCAATTCACTCACCTCGGCCTCCCAAAGCGCAGGATTACAGGCTGAGCCACCGAGCCCGGTTGAATCTTTATATTTCCTACAATAATTTGTTAAACTTATTTTGTTTACTCTAATTTTTTTCTTTTTTCTCATGTTTTTCTTTAATGGTGTTTCCTTTTGTCTACAGTTTTTAAAGATCAAATGGTAAGACAATTTAGTAATTCCTTTTTTATTGTAAATTATATGTGTTTTAGTGAAATTCCAGTTCCTTCTCTCTTTCTTGGATCTTTACTTTGAAACTGAACATAAAAAATATTGGCTGGGTGTGGTGGCTCAAATCTGTAATCCCAGCATTTTGGGAGGCTGAGGTGAGAGGATTGTCCAGCGTGCGGGTTCAAGACCAACGTAGGCCACATGGTGAGACCTCCTCTGTACAATAAAAATAAAAAAAAAAAACCGGGCATGTTAGTGCGTGCCTGTAGTTCCGGCTACTTAGAAGGCTGAAGTGGAAGGATCGCCGGAGCCCAGCAGGTCGATGCTGGGGTGGCTGTGAGCATGCCACTGCACTCCAGCCTGGGCGACAGAGTGGGACTCCAACTCAAAATACACACACACATACACACACACACACACACACACACACATATATTACAAGCAGCCACAAAACTTTGACCAAATTGACAGCTACGTGAAAAATGTCATAGTCAACGTAGATGAATGCCTTTAAGCTCTTGTTATAAATTTGGATCCATTACTGAAATCCCATTTCATATTAAAGAAGTGTCAAAAGGAAAAATGCAAATATATACACATTTATAATGATTTATACAATATTTAAACTTAAGTACTTACCATGAAAAGTATGCTATTAAGTACTTACTAAGAAAGGTGGACTTACTATGAAATTCTTAGGGCATTTGTTTCCCTACAAACTATTCTTGCTGAGGCTTCTAAAAGTTATTAAAATGACGTTTTGACTGAAGATGCTTTCTCTTTTTTTAAAAATACAAATTTTTTCTCTAGTAAACATAATCAATCCTTTTCTGAAATGATTTCTTTATTTGCTTCCTAGTTTAATCATCCCACTAGAATGCAAGTTCCTTAGGAACAAGGATAGTGCCTGGCATATAGTGGCTTCTCAGTAGATATTTGTTGAATAAACATATGTTTATAGAAGCCCTGTGCTGCATAAAAATTAGTGTCCTCTGTTGGGAATCCTTTTGTTGCTAATTTGATGCTCATCGGTGATTCAAAATCTGGTATCTATGACAATTTTCTTCTTTTCCATATTTCCCTACACTTTCATTTCAAAGAAAGCTTCATTGCTGATCTGTAAGGAGTCATGAACTGCCTGAGTGAGAGGGGTGACATATCCTCTGTGGTACTTTGAAAATGGTCCTGGTAGTGGGGTGGAGACAGTGGACTCTTTTTAAATGAGAATTTATATTGTTAAGTTATTTCACTCTGGACTTACAAGGTGGCAGAAGAAGTCAAATCCTTGTCCAAAGTAATATAGCCGGTGACTGCAGGTCTGGGCTTCAAATCATAACCTGTGCTCTAAGCCACTGGCCCCACGTGTATTCCTGAAATGCAACTCAATCTAAAAGAGAAATTAAAGGCACTGTATTCAACATGCTTACAATTTTGCTGGGCAATAGAACTAAATGAAAATTCCAACTGTAAGACATAGGAAGCAGTGTTCCCTTATACACACAGATTTCACTTGTGTTCACTAATTTCCTCAGTTAGCTAGACTATCCTCTAAATGTAATAGACTTGACATTCATTTAACAAAAGTTGACTGCTAAGTTAGAGGAAGAGATAGAGGATACATTTCTAAATTAGCTCAAAGTTTGAAAATCCAGAAATCAGCTATATGAAAAAATTTTGTTTCAAATACTTTAAATTGCCCACGAAGCCAAAAAAAAAAAAAAAGTAGTTGTTTTCTAAATACAGTAGGCTGTCTTATGCACATTCAAGGTTGAGAAGTATTAAGCAAGATTAATGGAACAAGCCAAAGGATCATTTATTTACAGATGTCTGGGCATTCAAACTGTTCTTTACTTGCACTGACTTTCAGATCTGTAGTGGTGATTAGTGTGGGAGTGGGAGGGCAGAAAATTCCCAAGTGTCACAGCCTAATTACCTTCATGCAGTCTTAGTATTAAACCCATTCACACCCTGCTGCTTTTCATTGTATGCTTTTAATTCAATTGACTTTTTCAGACTTACTCATTGAATGTCCTAGATAAAAACTTTAAAAATTGAAAGCATATAAATCTCTACAACTTTAGGATCTGTTAATTTGTTACAGTAATTAAACTGAATCGTCTCCTTCAGAGAGGCTTAGGAAAGAGTAAGGCATTAGAAGTTGAGGATTAAATGTTCCTACAATGGGACCTGGACATAAAAGATAAAATGCTTTTCCTGTAACATCGTTACATTTGTTACATTCTTAGTGAAGTCAGATGCAATACCCTAACTGTTATGCAACAATTTAATTATATAAGTATGTATTAATACAGTAATATAAAATATAAGTGCTGTTTATTGAACACCTAGTATCTGATAGCACTGAGCTTGGTAGTTTTTAAAAGGTCCCCAAGTAAAGTCAGTGTTCGGCCTGTGTTGGAATCTAGTTTACTTTAGGTTCTGGAGCATTTGAGGGGCACAGTAGATGTAATATTTTTCCAAGACAAACTGCATGAGTGAGAGAGAGAGAGAACAAGTGTGTGAGTGTGTGTGTGTGTGTGTATGTGTGTGTGTGTATGTATGTGCAGACAGACATCCATACTGGGCTCATACTGGATTCAGGGACTAGCTTGGAAGCTACTGGTTGACAAGTGATTTGAGACTAGACTGGATGTCATCTGATGAAATGAGTGGTCAGTAATACATCTGAGAAAGATTCGGAAAAAGAGGAAACATCTGGACAGGGTGGTTTGGTGAATATGGATATTGAAGGAGAGGGAGAATCACAGCCTTGTCTGAACTTGTGGGGCAGAGATATGGGTATATTTTTGGCTATGTTAAGCTAAGTTAGGCTGTGATTTGGAGTGACATGGAATACATGCAATTTAGGGCATGTTAAGTGTATACTGATGGTGACAGGTAGGGTTTGATTGCTAAAGAAGATACAGGACCCCAAATGACAATGCTTGCAGAACAGTTTATTGCAGGAAAAAGATACACTGCAGCATCAGCCTTCAAGTTCATACTACCTCTGCAAGAGGCCTGGAGAGACCAGGCGCCGATAGTGCTTCATGTCAGGGCCACATAGTTGCTCTTTCTTTCAGGTCGGAACCAGCGGCCTGTGTGTGTGACATTCAGAACCAGTGGACCCAAGGGGATCTCTGCCAGCTTGTTTTTAATACCCTGTAGGTCAACAGGCATTGTATGGCATGCAGCCAGGCCCGGTGGAAGAGCCCTCCAGGGGATCCCAGCTTGACCTGGGCAAACCATCAGTCTTACTTCACCAGTAAACAATGCCAACAAGCTGGTATAAATAGATCCCCATCTCCTTGGAACTATGGAGCAAAGCGCTATTCATGGGTGTGTTTCATGCCTCAACTGGGGTGCCATGCAGGTACATTTCTCATTTCAGCAAAACAGCTCAGGTCAACTCTAGGTCTGCTGGAATTAATCCTCATAGCATAAGTGCTAATGATTGTTTGAGATATTTATGTGGGATGTATCCTGTAGAATGCTGCTAGTGTTACAAACCCCATTTTAGTTGTGATAGTTGAATATTCCATAATGTTGCCATATTTGCAGGCACACTTATTTTAGAACTTCTGAAAAGGTAATCTGGAAGAGGGTTGATGTGGTGGTGGTATTTCATTTTGCCTCTGAAATTAATGTATACTTCTAACTAAATTTATTATGTTAAACTTTTACTTTGCAGTTTTAAAAAAATCAAATTCTTAGATTTGTAAGAGGAAGCATTACAAAAGACCCTTCAAGTTTATTGAGCATGAATTAGAACCTACTCAGAGTCTCTAATTGTGTTTCTCCTTCCTTTTTCATCCCCAGATGAATCGGCTCCTAAGGAAGTCAGCAGGGTAAGTAATATGAATACAATTCCTGCTATCACAGTATTGGAAATGAGAAATCTTGTACACTTTCTCAGTGCTCTAACAAGTTAAAGTATTTGAAAAATGACAATGACCGAGTGCCCTTCCCGAAAGATCACTCATTAGCATGGAATAAAGTCTGTAGAGAGGTTGCAAATGGAAGGCCCCAAACTGGGGTACAGAACAGATGAGTTGTGTTTGGCCTGCCCATGCTTATGTGGTTTTCTGAATCAGTTGTTAACATTTAGGTATTGAGAGATTTCTCTTAAAAAACCAGAAGATAAGGTAATGCAACCAGTATTTGCACATGGCAGCGATCTGCTAAGGACAAGTAGCAGAAGCCACCCTCAGATGCCTCCATGCTCTCCGGTGGTCGCAGTCCCCCATTTAGGAGGCTTCACTCATGTATATTACCTGTCCAGCCCCTGCTTTTGATTTAATTCACCTTTTTTCAGGGGAAAAGAAAAGATGACAACTCATATATTAATGGCATGGCATTGCTCAGGACTTTTAGAAATATTAAATGTACTATTGTCATGGCCTGGAGAAATATTTAGTGTTAACTTTAAGCGACTTAGCAAACATAAAAACTTATGGGGAATGAGTACTGAAGGCATTTAGCATACTATACTGTGTTTTATACTGCAAACACTGAGTACATTTGTACAAATATCTTAGCTGATTTTTTGTACACAATGCGAGACCTTAGGTGTGGATTAAATAATGAAAGTAATCTATTTGAATTGCATTTGATGTAACCTTATATTAATTTATTTTTTGTTTTTATTTTTATTTTTTTTTGAGTTGGAGTCTCACTCTGTCGCCCAGACTGGAGTGCAGTGGCTGCTCCCGGCCACCGCAGCCTCGACCTGCTGGGCTCCGGCGATCCTTCCGCCTCAGCCTTCCAAGTAGCTGGAATTACAGGCACGCGCTACCA
>CAUYQG010047347.1:0-14524 GCA_963574415.1 Tarsius wallacei | reverse complement strand
CAGGCTGAGCCACTGAGCCCGGCTGCATTTTAAAACTTTTAAAATGACCTGAGTTATTCCGGGTATATTCCCAGTAGGGGGATTGCGGGGTCATATGGAAGGTCGATTTTCAGAACTTTTAGGAATCACCACACTGATTTTCACAGAGGCTGAACACGTTCTCACTCATAAGTAGACCTTGAACAACTACCATATTACTATAAGAAAAGGATTGAAAGTGGCGGGAAACTGCGGGGAGGGAGGTAGGGGGTGGGGAGGTGGGATTGACAGTAGTTGATACCTGCCTGGAGAAGAGGGGGCATACCTCATTGATAAGGGTACCTGCACGGTGAATATTTGTATACGTAACCCTGAATTGTACCCCACAATTTTAAACAAAAATTAAAAGAAGGAAAAAAAACTTTAAAAAATTGATTTTTTTAGTTTAATTACATGGTAAATCAGAGAATCAGCTTAATGTTTTAAGTACTATAAGAGATGTCTGAGAATCTTCCGTTATTGTGGACAAGTCAGCTTTTTCTGGTAGTTATATCAATATCCTAAAAGTGATTCCTAAAAGTTCTGAAAATCGACCTTCCATATGACCCCTCAATCCCCCTACTGGGAATATACCCGGAAGAACTGAGGTCATTTTATTGATCATTTATATATTTTTGAGACTGTATTAGGTGCATATAAGTTTAGAATAATAGGCTCCTAATGAACTGAACCTTCTAGCATTATAACCTTGATATCTTTAAAAATGCTTTTTCTGAAAGTATTTTCTCTTTTTTTATTTTAAAGATGTGGGGTACAATTCAGGGTTAGATATACAAATATTTATTATGCAGGTACCTTTGTTGATGAGGTGTACCCCTCCCTCCCCTGGAAGTTTCCCTCAACTGCCAATCCCATCCCCCCTCCCCTGGCAGTTTCCCACTACTGCCAATTCCTTTCTTATAGTATTATGATAATTGTTCAAGGTCCACTTATGAGTGAGAACATATAATACTCTCTTCTTTGTTTCTGTGATAGATCACTGAGTATGATAGACTCTAAATCTATCCAAGTTTCTGCAAAGTCCATATGTTAGTCCTTCTTTGTGGCTGTATAATATTCCATTGTGTATATGTACCACATTTTTTTTTATCCAGTCCAGTTTCAATGGGCAGCTTGGTTGGTTTCATGCTTTTGCTACTGTGAATAGAGCTGCAACAAACATGCGTGTACAGGTATCTTTTTTGTAGAATGATTTGAATTCCTCTGGATATATTGCCAATAGGAGGATTGCTGGGTCATATGGAAGGTCAATTTCTAGTTCTTTCAGAAATCGCCACACTGGCTTCCAAAGAAGTTGCACTAGTTTGCATTCCCACCAGCAGTGTAGAAGAGTTCCTTTTTCTCCGCAACCTCGCCAGCATCTGTTGTTGATTGTTTTATTAATGATATCCATTCTTACTGGGCTTAGGTGGTATCTTACTGTAGTTTTGATTGGCATTTCTCTCATGATTAGTTAGGCTGAGCACTTTTTCATGTGTCTGTTGGCTGCCTGTATATCTTCTTTTGAGAAATGTCTATTCGTGCCTTTTGCCCACTTTTTAACAGGGCTGTTTGTTTTTTTCTTTTGGCGCATTTGAGTTCCTTATAGATCCTAGATGTTAGGCCTTTGCCAGATATACGGTTGGCAAATATTTTTTCCCATTCTGCGGGCTGTCTCCCTGCTCTCTTGATGGTTTTTTTTTTGCTTTGCAGAAGCTCATCGGTTTGATGAGGTCCTACTTGTCTATTTTATTTCTTATGGTATGGGCACTTAGGGTTTTGATCAGGAATTGGTTGCCAGTTCCAATTTCCATAAGGGTGTCTCCTGCATTTTCTAAGATTCTTACAGTTTGAGATTTTATGTTTAGGTCTTTGATCCATTTAGAGTTAATTTTTGTGTATGATGATAGGTAGAGGTCCTGGGAAAGTATTTTCTATTAATATAGCTACCTCGGCCTTCTCTCTCTCTCTCTCTCCCTCTTTTTTTTTGGTTAGTGTTTGCTTGATACATCTTTTCTCATTCTTTCAACCTTTCTGTGAACTTTTTAGATATGTCTCTTTTAAACATCACATGGTTGGTATTTGTTTTTCATCCAGCCTAACTATCTATTATGTATGTATGCATGTATGTCGGAGTCTCACTCTGTCACCCAGGCTGTAGTGCAGTGGCATGCTCGTGGCCACCGCAACCTTGACCTGCTGGGCTCAGGCAATCCTTCCACCTCAGCCTTCCAAGTAGCTGGAACTACAGGCATGTGCTGCTCACGCTCGGCTAATTTTTTTGTTGTAGAGACAAGGTCTTGCCAAGTTGCCCAGGCTGGTCTCAAACCCGTGGGCTCAGGCAATCCTCTTGCCTCCACCTCCCAGGGTGCTGGGATTACAGCCTGGGATTATACCACACCCAGCTCAATTTATGCTTTTTAATAGAACTACTCTGTTCATTAACATTTGTTAGTGAAACACTTGGATTTATTTCTTCCATCATATTTTTTCTATTATGGTTTTTCTGGGTTCTATTTCTAATCTCCCTCCCTCCTTCTCTTTCTTTGTCCTTCTTTTGAAGTCACTAAGATATTTTCTGAGTTCTTTGGGTTTTCTTCTAGTGTTTTAAAATTTTACTTCTGTTTCTTTCAGTGATTAACCCTTTTAAAGCATGCTTTGATGTATTTGGTATATACTTGAAAGTAATGACTGTCTTTCTCTCCTGAACAGTAGAATGACCTTAGGATGAATGTTTTTATACTTATATCCTAGATTACATTCATTCATGAACTATATCTCAGCTCTGTTGAAAAATTTTCAAAAAACCTCATATTTTAGGCATTTTAATTACTACTTTACCACCAGTGTTTACTTCTGTGTACCCACATCTCCCTTTACGTACTATCTCCCCTTGTACCTAAGAACATTCTTCTGAGATCATTTTCATTTTTCCTGAAGTCTCTCCTTCAGATTCTTTTAGTTCAGGTTTGTGTTAAAATCTCAGTGGTTTTCTTTGGCATTACTTTTACTTAATCCCCTTTGCTGAAAATCTTTTTCCTGGGTTTGTGGTTCTACATTTATTATTATTTTCTCTCTATACTTGCAAAATGGAATTTCCCTGTCATTCGGTTTCTATTTTCAGCATAATTACTCTTTAGTAAATAGCATGTCTTTTTTTTCTGGCTGTTTATAAAATATTTTTGTCTTTGGTTTTCTACAGTTTGAGTGTGATGTATATAGATTTGTATTGATTTTTATTTATCTTTCTTGAGTTTTTTTTTTCGTGTGTGCTTCCTGAATCTGAGGGTTTATATCTACTCATTTCTGAAAAGGTCTTAGCCACTGTCTTTCTGAAAAAATTTTTTTTTTCTTAATTCTTTCTATTCTTTTTTTATTGAACCCTACTTGGAAGAATGTTGAACTTTCTGACTTCAGTCTCCATGTACTCTAACCTTTCTTTCTTCCTTTTTTCTTTTTTGATATAGTTTCTTTAGCTTTATTTTCTATTTCGTATTTCTCCTTTCCTATGTTTCTACCCTTGTGTTTTACGTTTTGATTATTATAGCTTTCGTTTTTTATAAATTCTGCTGTTATTGTTGAATTGTTTGGTCATTCATAATAGTAACCCTAGCTTCTTGATCATGTTTTTAATTTAAAATTATCTTCACCTATTAAACATATCCATTTTCTATTCTGCAGTTGATGCTTCTAGTATTTGAAAAAATTTTGGGTCTGGCCCTTTCATTGGTTCTTTGTGTTACTTTTTAAAACTATGTTTTATTGCCGGGAACAGTGGCTCAAGCCTGTAATCCCAGCACTTTGGGAGGCAGAGGTGAGAGGATTTTCTGAACCTAGGAGTTCGAGAACAGCCTAGGCAACTTGGTGAGACCTCACCTCTACAATAAATCAAAAAAATTAGCTGAGCGTGGTAGCGTACTCCTGTAGTTCTAGCTACTTAGAAGGCTGAGGTGGAAGGATTGCCTGAGCCCAGCAGGTTGACGCTGGGGTGGCTGTGAGCATGCCACTGCACTCCAGCCTGGGCGACAGAATGAGACTGCAACTAAAAAAAAAAAAAGTTGTATTATGATTTTTATTATAAACTCACATTTATTAGTATTGTATTGTGGGAATTCTTTGATAACCAGATTGAGATCCTGAGGAGAGCTCCTGTCCCAGGTCTACTATATGTTAAAACTACTGCTCGGGGATTTTTCAGCTTGCTAAAAATTGAATTCATGCTCAGCTTGAAAGTTTACTCTTTTGGCTTTCTGCACTGCCTGTGATCTGAATGCCTGTCTGTATCTGTCTGAGGCTTTTCCTTCTGTCCCTTCACATGAAGCCATTATAACTGAAGCTCTAGTCTTCTGGAATCTATCATTTACACATATCTCCCAGAATTTGTGCTCTCACTTTGTTCCTGGCTGGAATGTTTTTATTTATTACAAGTTCATTTATTATGTTAAAAGACTTTCCAAAATATTTGTCTAGGCTTTTATATTGTTTGGGATATCTGTTCTACAGTATTTGCAGAAAACAAAGTTCTATCGTTTCCAACTTTCATTAGACTCTGCCTTGTCAGTCATAGTTTAATTCCTGAAACAACTTGTAAAGTCCTATTCTACTCAGTAGACTGCTTTGTTGGTTGTAAGGGATAGTTGAGGTTGTAGTACTCTTTATCCCTCATGCTGTGGATTAAGCAGTCTTATATGTTCTGACCTGGCTACCTAGATGTCATGTTTAATGTTTGTTGAGTGAAAAGATACCATTAGATTTTAGACAGTGGAATTGAACTTTGAGAGTACAGTACACATATGAATTGAGGGTTACTTGTATATTAATGCAGGATGGGTAATAAGAGAGATCAATATTGTGAGGTTTCCTGTGAGATCCTGTTGGAGTCTCTTGATCATATGAGCCTACAGAAGGTGGTATTATGGGGTAACATTGCTAAAGTTTCCCATTTTCCTGTGGCCTCACACAGACAAACATTACTTTGCATACCTTTTACTTACTATACCTATTATCCAGATTGTAGAATTGGACGTTTGAAATGTGAGGAACACTCTAACCTGTTAAAAATATCTCTTAACTATGAGATATATTTAATGTGAAATGTAGTGTGGATAGACCAGTATTCCAACACCATTTTCTTTTACATTTCAGGTTAATGCTGATGTCCCTGTACAATGTGAGCATCAATTTGAAAGGCTTGAAATATATCAGCGAGAGTCCAGGATTCATCCCTTTGCTGTGGTGGCTTTTGAGTGGTAAGGTGGTGGTTATCTGTACAGCTCCTTGTGCAGTTTATACAGGTGTTTTATATATACACAGTGTGTATTTTACATAGTAATACACACATATATGTACACATACATACTATATTTTCCCTATACATGCATACCTATGATAAAATTTAACGTATAATTAGGCACAGTAAGAGATTAAC
Source organism: Tarsius wallacei (assembly GCA_963574415.1). NCBI lineage: Eukaryota > Metazoa > Chordata > Mammalia > Primates > Tarsiidae > Tarsius > Tarsius wallacei. Next base: position 9,078 of record CAUYQG010047347.1, on the reverse strand, counting down.
AACAGCTAATAGTAAAAGAGAATGATTATAATAAGCCAGCATCACTACTCTTGTGCTTTGAGGCTGTTATTAAGTAAAATAAGAATGACTTGAACACAAGTGCTGCCATACTGCAACAGTCGACCTGATCACTGAGCCACCTACTAAAGTGACCTAAAGGGTGCATGGTGTATACACCTGCATATGCTGGACAAAGGAATGATTCATATCCCTGGTGGAATGGAGTGGGATCGTGAGATTTCATCATGTTACTTGGAATGATGTGTGATTTAAAACTTATGAGTTGTTTATTTCTGGAATTTTCCATTTAATTTTTCCTGACTGTGGTTGATGGTGAGCAAAAAACTGTGGAGAGTGAAAGTGGGGATAAGAATGGGCTACTGTACACTTCCTGTGTAACTGGAGAAAGTTTGATAGTATTCGAAAGTAGGATTGATCATCTCAATATGTTCATTCTTTAAAAAAATTATTTCAGATTATAAAGAAAATTCATTGGTATGCTAAGGTGTTTTTAGTTTTGTTTCTGAAGTACTGCTTTCAATTTACTGATGATTCTATAAAGAAAAATTTTCTATAAAACATCTGGTAAGTAGCATCAACTTATCCCATTCTTTATGAACAATATGTAGACTATGTGGCTCTGAATATCAGATGAGGAAGAAGACCTATTATTAAATAATTTGGATCAAAAGAAATTGTCGAGGGGTACACATGTATAGTATATGTGTGTGTTAAAATTTTCTTTAAAGTAAAAAACTATCTTTACTGCTTCTTTTCCTCTTCACCCTTACCACCAATTTAACCTAAAGCTTTGTCCCAATGTCATCATAATTTTAACACTGTATATTTAATGGGTATACATTTCACTCAAGTGTGCAAATAAATTGACCTTTCTTGTTTCATAATTCAAATTAGTCTCTATCTTTGAGCTTTAGTTCCACATGGTGATGAATGCTTATTTTTTAAACAGCTTTATCGAGGTATAATTGACATGCAATAAACTGCGTATGTTTAAAAGGAGCAATTAATATGTTTTTATATAAATACTCACTTGTAAAATTATTACCACATTCAAGATAATGAGCAAACCCATCAGCCTCAAAGGCACTTCGTGCCCTTCCTTCCTTTCAGCCTCTTTGCTCCCGCTTTCCAGAGCCACTCATCTCCTTTCTGCACCATAGTTTAGTTTTCATTGTCTACAGTTTTATATAAATAGATATGTATTGCTCCATTTTGCATTGCTATAAAGGAATATCTGAGGCTGGGTAATTTATAAAGAAAGGAGGCTTATTGGCTCATGGCTCTGCATGGTACTGGCATCTGCTCAGCTTCTGGTAAGGCCTCAGGAAGCTTTTACTTGTGGCAGAAGGCAAGGGGAGCTAGAATGTCTCATGGGGAGAGCAGGAGCAGACAGAGAGAGAGAAGGAGGTGCCAGGCCCTATTAAACACCTAACTCTGGTGTGAATTAATAGAACAAGAACTTGTTACCACAAGAATAGCACTTAGCTGTTCATGAGGGGGTCTGCCCCCAGATTCAATCACCTCCCTCTCTCAAGCCCCATCTCCAACCGGAAACCACATTTCAACATGAGGTTTGGAGGAGACAATGTCCAAACTATATCAGGAATCATAAAATTTGTATTTTTTCCTAGTTTCTTTCACTCAGCATAATCTGAGATTCATCTATGTTGCTGTGTGTATTAATAGTTAATTACTTTTTATTGCTAAATAGTATTCCATTATGTGAATATACCATAATTGGTGCATTTATCCAGTTATTGATGAAATTTTGGGTTGTCTCCAGCTTTTGGCTAGTATAAATAGAGATGCTGTGAGCATTTTTGTATAAGTCTTTATGTGGACATTACTGTGCTTTCATTACTCTTGAGTAAGTGCCTAGGAGTGGAATGGCAGAGTCATATTAGTTTTGACAGAACTGTCACCCTGTCTTCCAAAGTGGTTGCACTATTTTACATTCCTACCAACAGTGTATTAATGTTCCAATTGCTGCATAGCTTCACCAATGCTTGGTATGGCCATTCTGTTTAATTTTAGACATTCCAGTAGAGGTACAGTGGTACATCACTGACGTTTTAATTTGCATTTTTGTTATGACTGGTGATGCTGGGCAACTTTTTATGTGCTTGTTTTCCATCCATAGAGCTTTGAGGAAGTGTCTGCTCATAAGTTGTAGTCATTTAAAAAATGATTGGGTTGATTCTTATTATTGAGTATTGAGAGTTCTTTATATATTCAGTATGTGATTCTTTTGTCAGATATATTGGAAAAATTTTTTTCCCAGTTTGGCTTGTCTTTCACTCTCTTAAGAGCATCTTATGAAGAGCAAAAGAACTTAATTTTGATAAAGTTTAATTTATCATTCCTTCTTTTATGAATCATGATTTTGGTATAGAAATTTTTGCCCAAATCAAGGTTTCAAAGGTGTTTTCCTCTAATGGTTTTATAGTCTTGTATTTTACATTTAGATATATGATTTGTATTGATATTTGTATGTGGTAAGAGATGTTTCTGTTTGTTTTTTGCATAAGGCTATCTAGCTGATCCTTTTGAAGGCTCCTTTCTCCAGTGAATTGCCTTTGCACCTCTATGGAAAATCAGTTGATGATATATGGTGGGGGGGGGGGTGCCAAAAAATGCATACACATTTTAAGTATGATGTTCACTCAAAAGATGGTATTAATTAAATGAATGCTAGTGTCACCATGTGATAGTCAGGACAGTCAAAATGGCAGAAGCACGATAGAACAAATGTCATACTACACATTGCTACTATAATTTAATTCAACTTTGAAAAGTAATACATAGATAACATCTCTTAAAATGTGTTTATATTTTTGTGGCACCCCCGTATATAAAGGTCTAGTTTTGGAATCATAATATTATGTTCCATCGATTCGTTTTTGTGTCATTATGCCAGTCAATATCATGCTTTATAATAAATCTTGATGGCTTTATACTAAATCTTAAAGTTAGGTAGTATACATCCTCCAACTTTGTTCTCCTTTTTCAAAGTTGTTTTGGCTATTTTTAAGCCCTTTGCCTTTCCATGTGAATTTGAGAATCTTGTCAATTGCTACCAAAAAAATCTTGTTGGAATTTTTATTGGTATTGTGCTGAATCAACAGTTCAGTTTAGGGGATAATTGACATTTTAGCAATAGTGAGTCTTCTAATCCATGAACACAAGTGTTCAGGTATTTAGATATTGTTGGGGCACAGGGATCACTCCTTTTTCTTCACATATTAGGAGCAGAGGAACTGACCTCCTTTGTTTCTGGCTGTCTTTTCAAGGATGTGTGTTAAGTGAATATCCTGAGAAGAAAGAGATACTGTCTCCCTCCAAACCAAAGGATGGATTTGTTTACACCCATGTAATAAAGATAATGTTTCCATCTAGGGCAAAGGCCATTATACCCATTATAAAAGATTTGAGTTCCCTGAGCTTGGGGTTCCTCTCCTGTGATGCAGCCCATGGCATGTGAATGACCCTGCAGAATTGCATCTTCAGCCAGCATAAATGCTGATACTCTGGCTGTGGCTGCTGCTGTAACAAAGTTCTTTGTCTCGAACTCAAGAGTCTGTGTCTTCTGCCAGCATCTGTGAAACTCTAGCTTGCTAACTTGTTAGCTTGCAAGTGTGGTACAGCCCTAGACCTTCCACAATTTGAGGGGGCTACGTTTGTACTCCATGATAACACTTACCCACCAGAGTTGGATACTTGGCCAGACAGCATTCTTTCCTCTTGAGAACTGTAAAATCAGAAGTGGTTTCTGGACCTAATCTATAGGACAACTATCTAGGCTGGTTGTTATGGGCCATGTGCAAGCAGACAATGCCAGTTTGTGGTATGTAGTGGTGGTGTGAGAGAGAGGACAATTAAATAAGAATACCTAATACTTTTTGAGTGCCGGTCACTGCTTTAAGTGTATTACATACATTCACAGATTTATCTCTGTGAATATGCCTATAAGGTAAATATTGTTTCTGTTTTATAGAGAAAGAAGTTGAGGCACGTGGAGGCGAAGCAACTTATCCAGGATAACACAGCTACTAGGTGGTGGTGCTGGGATTTGAAGCCCTGACTGCCTAGCTCCAGATCTTGTCCTCTAACCGCTCTATGGGACTGCTTTTCCGCAGGAAGTGTGTTGGAGATGGATGCCTTAGTTCTGGATAACCTCTCATCTTTAGTTGACACTGGGTCTGGCATCACTTTGCTTCAGAGACGGTTGCCTTTAAACAATATGTCCATCTCTATTTAGGCTACCTTGCAGAGGGTGATCCTTCAGCCGCCTCTGAATTGTTTATTTTCTCATAAAAAGAGGAGCTTAAACTACATGTTCTCTATGGCATTTCTAGCCGTGGTACTTCAGAAGTTTCCTGGGGTGAATGAAAATTGTTATGACTTCTATCTTAATTTATGCAGCTCTGTCTGTAGGAAGCAACCCAAGAATGTTAGTTCTTGACAGTCTTCAGAGTGTTCTTTGACTCAGGTGGTTTTTTCCTGATTAACCTTTAGGTTATGGATAATATGGGGTCGTTGTTAAGTTGTGTTAATGCAATTTTTTGCTTTTGGGGAATCCCACGCTTTCTTATCCATAAGTGATATGGATATATATAGTGAGCACAGCCCAAAACCCCATAATTCTATTGTAAGGTCATCTTAACTGATATTTTCAGAATCATTCATTCTAAAAGTCAAACAAAATAAGGTCTACTTAGGCCCAGGATGTTTGACCCCTGAGTTATGTATGAAATTACTTTAGCTTAAAATTTTCCATTTGTGAAGCAAACATGATAATCACTACACTGTAGAAACCCACTTAAAATTTAATTTGTTATAGAATTTGGTATGTGTTTTAGGAAGGTGAATATATGTATTTTATAGAATACTAAAATAGTAATAAAAGTAGTTCTCTGAATAATTTGTGCTTTTTGGTGCTTGGTGGTAGTGATGTTGCTGTTTTCAGAAGCTAGACTATCTTAACTGCTTAGGATAAGAAAATTTGAAAACTGACTTATTCTATTCTTTTACTTTGAGCAGATCTAGTTTATGAAAATATCTTAGACGGATAAGAATCTCTTCTAATTTTTAAAAGATCTAGGAAAAAAGATCTCATTGTCCCTTTCAATAACCAATTCCTGCTTTTATCAATTTCCCCTCTTAGGAAATTTTATATATTTTAAAGAACATAGGCTTTGGACTTGTTAGGCTCAGATTTGAATTGCAGTTTTCCTACTTGCAAACTGACCTTACCTCTTATAATCTTGCTTTTCTGGTCTGTAAAATGGGAATTTCTACCTCAAGGATCCTAATGTATATTAAAATATAATACTGTCTCTGCCAGCACCTAATATAGTAGATGTTAAATAGGTGCTAGTTTTCCTTTTTATTTCTAATCTAAAAATCTCATGCTGCAGTGAAAACTCATTTTCTTTTCTTTTTTTTTTTTTAACCTAAAGGCTTACTTGCAAGAATTTAAACGTCTGTGATCCAGAGTACAGCACCAGTTGCTGTTAATCATTTCTGACTAAATTATCTCGTTTCCTTTAACCTTGCTGGACTTCATTTTTCTTCTCTTTATTCAACTATGTGACTGGCTTTTTTCCAGGTTTTGTCCACATTCTTCACATTCCTCTTAAGCCACAGAACTGGCAAAAACTCTTGCAGATAACTGATGAAGACAACATGTATTGGGATGTTGACCACATGTTATAGAACTTAATGCAATCTAGTATTATCACACCTATAATAGTAGTACTTCATTTCCTATCATGTTTACAATACTGAATGGACATAAATATGTATTTGGTTTACGTTTATTTGGCTTGTCTGAGTAACATGAAACATGGATCAAATTCTACCATATTTGTATCTTCAGCCCAGACCTCTCTCCCAAGCTCCACACTCATAGATCCAGCAGTCTGCTTAACATGTCCACTTGGACATCTCATAGTCTTTCACATTCAATGTGTTCAGACTAAACTCTCAATCTTTTCTCAGACAAAATCCCAATCTCATTTAATTCCAACTCTGATTTTCTAGTTTGTCAGACTTTTAAAAAACTTTGAGTGATTCTTGGTTCCTTTTTATCTCTCACACCCACATCCAATTTGTTAGGAAATATTGATGGTTCTACTTTCAAACCATATCTAGAATTTGATCACTGTCTGCCACTGCCACCCAGTTTTGAGCCACCATCATCTTGGGTTGGGTCTCCCTGTCATCCACCCATCCAGGCCATGAGTTGGGACCCAAGAGTATGATGAACTAGATCCCTAACCAACTCTCCTTACTGAATAGTCAAAATCAAAATGTTGGGTGAGAAGCAAAAAAGCATTTTAAAATGTACTCCTCTGAGAGAGAAAAAAAGATAGTTATACCCAGAGCACAAAATTCAAGTGAGAGCAGGAGGACAGAGGTTAACAGAGACCTTAGTTTCTTGCTTTAAGAGCCTTTTTCCAAAAAAGTTTTTAGAGACAGGGTCTTGCTCTGTTGCCCAGGCTGGAGTGCTCACTGCAACCTCCAGCTCCTGGGCTCAAGCAATCCTCCTGCCTCAGCCTCCTGAGTAGCTGGGACTAGAGGCGCATGCTACCACGTCTGGCTAATTTAAAGTATTTTTTTTGTAGAGATGGTATCTCGCTTTGTTGCCCAGGCTAGTCTTGAACTCCTGGCGTCTAGCGATCCAGGAGTCTCCCACCTTGGCCTCCCAAAGTGTTGGGATTACAGGCATGAGCCACTACATTTGTTCCTATTTTTCAAACTTGACCCTCAGTTTTCATAGCTCACAGGGTATTAGGGACAGGACAAAGCCCAAGTCCCACCCCGGTGAATAGCCTAAAAGGGAACTCCTAAAGGTGTTTACCCACAGTATAAGGGTAAAATGAAAATACTCCGCAGATCATTGTGGTCTTCAGGAAAATCATCTGTTTTGCCCTTTGGCAATGAGCATAGTGGAGAAAATCTCTTCTGAGAATTAAGAGACTGGTTTTCATACAGGCTTGACGCTTTCATTCAGACCACCTGGGTCACCACTAGTAGAGTTAATTTTAAGTGTTATCTTGACTGGACTATGAGGTGCCCAGAAATTTGGACATACATTAGTTTGGGTGTGTCTGTGAGAGTGTTTCTAGATGAAATTATTATTTGAATTAGTAGACTGAGTAAAGCAGATTGCCCTCCCCAGTATGAGTGGGCCTCATCCAATCAGTTGAAGACCAATAAAACAAAAAGGCTGAGTAAAAGGGAACTCCTTCTTCTTGACTGCTTGAGCTGGGACCTGGGTCTTTTCTTGCCTTTGGACTCATACTGAAGTATCATCTCTTCTTGGGTCTTGAGCCTTCCAGCTTTTGGACTGGAACTACACATCGGCCCTCCTGGGTCTCTAGCTTGCTGACTGTAGATTTTGGGACTTTTCAGCCTCTGTAATTGTGACCTAGTTTCTTCTAATAAGTCTCTTTATCTGTCTGTCTACCTATCCATTCATTCATACATCTTCATATCCTGTTGGTTCTGTTTCTCTGGAGAACCCTGGCTAATACAGTCCCCATTTAAAGAAAAATGCAAATCCTTTCTGAGGGATTCTCAGAAGATTTTTTCATATAAACGTTTTATTATGTTAGTCAACCATTTCTTAACACTTCTGCATTATCCCAATGTTTAGCTTGTTAGTCCAACAGACATGGTTTTTGTCTTTAAAAATATTTTGCTAACCTTACTGACTTGAAATTGTCCTTAAGAAAGTCTAATAAAACAAAGATGTCAGCCTTTCCACAAAAGGGTCCGGAGACTGTTCTCTTTGATTAATCCAAGCTTACATAATAACTATAATAAGAAACATAATCGACTTCCAGCAAGATGGCGACGGGGCAGCTTGGTCTATGAGACCTCAGTAAAAGAGAACACAAAAAGACTCTGGCTCTCTCCCCGGGGGCTGCAGATCCCATCGTTGGCAGCCTGCTCTTCACACGGAGCTCAGCCGTTGACACTGCTGAAGCATCACGGCAGTCCAGGTAGCCACTGCAGCCGCCACTGCCAGCACTGCCACCATTGCATATCGCACCACCCATGCCTAAGGCAATCCATGCCTTCAGACCTTGAAGCCCCTGCAAGCAAGATCTGCTGAGATCACTGCCGCCACTACTGCCACCGTGATGTCCTGCCAGGCCGTGGGTCTCCTCCTGTGTGCCTTGAGGCAGTGGCTTCCATTTCTGGCTCTCTCCCCTGTGGGGCGAGCAGCTGAGATAAAGACCATCTGGAGTGGGGAGATAGCACCACCTGCTGGCAATTCAAGGTAACAACACCGAAAGGGGAAAAACAGAAGCTTGATAAATAGACAAAGGCCAGATCTGAGTGGTGAACTGGGCAGTGGTGAACTGAGTGGTGATCTGAACTGCCCTTCACAGCAGGCCAGGGGCAACTGACCCTAACTGTGAACAAACATACCAGCCTGAAAAGACATCTAGAAATCAGAGCTGAAAGGACATTGGAATTAAACGAAAAGTCTCAGAGTGTGCTTGATTGGTTCTGTTAGTTTACTGACTTTATTCTATTCCTTTTGTTTGTTTTGTTCCTTTTTTTTTCTTTTTTCTTTTTTTATTTTCTTCTCTCTGTAAACCATATCTTTGTATAGAGGAATAGTACACCAATAAGGAGATTGGTTAGCTTGTATGTTAGCATCATTGTATGTTTTTAGTTTTTTTTTGTATGGGAGTTGGTAAGTTCGTAGCCATGGTCTATTGTTTTTATCTGTTTCAGTTTTTGTCTCTCTCTCCATTTGTTGGTACACTCGGCTGTTTTCCCCCTTACTCCTCTCTCTCTCCACCCCCCTCTTCCCCCCACTGTCTGCTCCATTCTCTTCCCTCTGTTAACCTAATTTTATTTCAGGGAGTAAACCTACAACCCCACTGCATGGACAGATTCCAAGGCAGTGGGAAGTGGGTTTCAGATTATCCATACACCTGTCGGTGGATACCAGAACCTGCAGAGAGATTTTGAATCGCAGCTCCCCCCTTAAATAAATCTCAAAACTGCAAAAAGGACCACCCCCAACCTACAGTG
>CAUYQG010047346.1:0-24984 GCA_963574415.1 Tarsius wallacei | reverse complement strand
AGATTAAACGTGTCTGATAATTCTTGTATCTTTTTAAGATTCGGAAACCCCGACCTCAGAGGGAACGAGCTCAATGGGATATTGGCATTGCCCATGCAGAGAAAGCATTGAAAATGACTCGAGAAGAAAGAATAGAACAGTATACTTTTATCTATATTGATAAACAGCCTGAAGAGGCTTTATCCCAAGCAAAAAAGAACGTTGCCTCCAAAGCTGAAGTTAAAAAAACCCGAAGACCAAGATCTGTGCTGAATACTCAGCCAGAACAGACCAATGCAGGGGAGGTGGCCTCCTCACTATCAAGTACTGAAATTCGGAGACATAGCCAGAGACGGCACATGAGTGTGGAAGAGGAAGAGCCACCTCCAGTTAAAATAGCCTGGAAAACAGCAGCAGCAAGGAAATCCTTACCAGCTTCCATTACAATGCACAAAGGGAGCCTGGATTTGCAGAAGTGTAACATGTCTCCAGTTGTGAAAATTGAACAAGTATTTGCTCTTCAGAATGCTACAGGGGATGGGAAATTTATTGATCAATTTGTTTATTCAACGAAGGTACTTTCTTTTTTCATAGGGTTTTTGGGGGATAGTATTTACAAAGACATCACCCTTGGCATTTAAAAATACCCTTTGTATCCACTGCATTTGAAACACACAGTCAGTTTACTCTTTGGGCAAAAAGAATATAGTCAAAAAGTCTATGTTTTTCTTCTTTTTCCCCCTTTTCTTTTGTAATGTTCCCATCTGTGGTAGATTAGTGTTGAACTGTGCAGCCAAAATTGAGCTTAGCTCCCTAAAGTCATGGAAAAAAACTGGGCACTTTGCCTGTTTCTAGTTTGTATAGTTAGTCTTTCTTAGTTGAAAAGTGTGCTTCTTATTAAAGTCCTTTTTATCAGTTATCTGAATTAACCATTGTTATAAAAGCCACTGTAGTAATTGTCCTGCTGACCTGTTTGGTTGCACCAGCAATTTTGTTAGGCCCCTGTTGGCTTGGGATATCCAACTGCATTTTAGAGACATCTCAGGACTATGTTCTGTAACAGTTAACTGCAATGATAGCTTGGGTAATGGGGTGAAAACAACCTCTCCAAACTGAATGCCTCCGTCAGTTTACTCTGGGCCTCCATTTAGGGCACTTATACTTTAGCTTTAAGGCTTTAAAATTCTTTCATAACAGTGTAATATTTATTTCATATACCTGTTCACCATCCTTCCAATGAGTTCATGATTTTGATTTAGTTGCATTTCATGCATTTGTACTTTAAAGAATTCTGTGCTTATTTTTTTTCTTGATATAGTCGCTATGCATATTAAAATACTAGTTAAATATAGGTATGCCTCATTAGTAATACATTTTTCTAGAGAGTGATGTTAAGGGTGCTCTAGTAACCTGTTCTGCCCACAGGTTCAACTGATTTCAGTAAGCCTAAATTACCTGGAAAAACTTAAGTTGCAGTCTCCACTTGGTTCCCTTGCTAGCAAATTAACATTTTGCATTTTTCCAATAACAAATGATATTTTGCATCTTTTTTGAATGCATATTGTTTTTATTCTTGGAGCTAGTTTTATATGCTTCTGGATTCACAAATCAAACTGTCCTTCCCCCAAAAAATGCTATTTAAAGGATATTTGAGATAAAACTATAAAACCTTTAAGAATACATATATGTTTATAAATCATTCCTTTACTTCTATTTCATTGTGTTAAAGGGAGCTAAAATGAGATCTGAGTTAATTGTACCTGCCTTCTGTCTGCTCCAGATTATTTACTGGATCTCATTTTGGTCACCATGAATGGCATATTTCTGTATCTAAGGATATTCTTGTCTCTTAAGACATGCTGACATTTTTACCTGTGTATTAGGGTACTTTATCAAATGAAAATGACTAGAGTTCTCTTACTGTGATAGAGTTCTCTTACTGTGACATGTATAAAGAAACTATTTGGACCAGGAAATATTTTGTTTTTAACAGAAAATTGGGTGATACAGGTTCATATTTTAGTGACATTTTATCACCTGGACTTAGACAAATACTCCCGCCTCCCCCCACATGATCTCATTGTACATTTTAGAACATACTTTGATGAATTAATAAAATTGTTCTGATAATGGCTAAGATAAGTTTACTGCAATCAAAGACTATTATAAAATGTAAGCAAATTATCATTTTAAGCCTTCTTAATAATCCCATGATGCTATTTACCTGGTAATTACCTATTTTTTTTTATTTTGCCTTATTTTAAAGGGAATTGGTAACAAAACAGAAATAAGTGTCAGGGGGCAAGACAGGCTTATAATTTCTACACCAAACCAGAGAAATGAAAAGCCAACACAAAATATATCATCTCCTGAAGCAACATCTGGTCCTACAGGTGGGTATGAATGAAGAGTATACAGGTTCATTTTAAGCAGTTATAGTTCTTTCCTGCTATAACATGGTAACTGTGTTTCTGAGAAACTTTTTGTTATCAAAAGTAAATTATATTTTAAAGATCAACATATAAAAGCAATTGTTTCAGTAGGAAAGAATGAGTTGGGGCTAGAGAGCTTTATTCATAGTAGGTTTTTTTCCTACAGAAATTTAAGTAATTGGAAGGTTTTATAATTAAAGGAATATAGCTATAAAATCTGTACATATCTGAGTAAATATACCATTGAGTCCCTTTCTTTACTTGAGAATAACAGCTTTACTTTTCCAGCACTATTAGCACATTTTCTCCTTCACTCCTATTGGAAACAAATTGGCAGAAGCCAGAGCTCTTTTCATTATTCCTAGGTGTGCTAGATATTAGTAGCTGAGGGGCCTAGGGTCTAATTATCCTAATGTGACCCGTTCCCTGATTAGCAGATACCATGAATTGAAAATCAAGCCATGTTATTCTTGTTTAAAGGAGAAATGCATACATATATTCCATGTGATTGTGTCTTTGGAAATGTTTGAAATAAATTTTTTAAAGAGGCTGGCTTACTAAGGATTTTAGAACTTTTATTGAATGTCTGATGGGTTTGGTTTATATATCAGTATTATGTCAGTAGTATATGTAATACTGTTTCATATAGCCAACAAGAAAAGAGTTAGATATTTACTAGCTTGTTCATTTAGAATCTTAGTTTAGGGAAAAAGAAGTTTGTTTTATTTTCTTTTAAAATATTTTTAGAATCCAAGAAGCAACTATAATAGAAAAAAAAAAGACAAACGATCTTCTGTCCTTTTATACTGTCACCACTGAACATACTTCTTGACCCAGATTTGTCTGTTCCACACACTAACCGATTCTCCAACACTAGCTCAGTGTCCTATGATTCAATTCTTACACTATCTACCTGGAGTTAGAGTCAGATCCCTCAGGTTGAGGGCTCAGTGCCACAGACTGCCCCCACTTCACATGCCAGCTGCAAGTCTGGGCCTCCAGAACTTCTGACTGACCAGCTATAAATTGGAGGTTCTCGTGATCTCCTCCTTGAGTTCAATCATTTGCTAGAGCGACTAGCAGAACTCAGGAAAGCCATTTACTTAAATTTACCAGTTTATTATACAGGATATGACAGAGGATACAGATGAAAAGCCAGATGGAAGAGATGCAGAGGGCAAGGGATATGGAAAGTGTTACAGAGTTTCCATGCTCTCTGTAGGCATGCCATTCTCTAGGCACCATGATGCGCTTAGCAACCTGGGATTTCTCTTTTCAGAAATTTTTATGGATGTTTTGTCATGTAGTCATGATCGATTATTAATTCAGTCTATAGCCTCTCTCCCCTTCTCAGAGGATGGCAGTGAGGGGTGTTACTGAAAGCTTTTAATTATGACTTGGTCCTTCTGGTGACCAGCCCCTATTGAGGAGCCTACCAAGAGTTGCCTCATTAGAATGCTCCTATCACCCAGGAAATTACAAGGGTCAGAGACCAAATAATAGAACAATCCAGCAACCCTGCCACTTAGGAAATTACAAGAGTCTTAGAAGCTCCTGTGCCAGGAATCAGGGGCAGAGACCAAATATATGTTATTATATCATGGTGTCATAGTAACCAAATAATTTTCCGGATGGATCAAAGTCATAAGACCTGAAATAGTAATCTTAAATCAATAGTAACTCAGGCAAACCTTTGATGGAGTAGGTGTAACTATTTTTGTAAGGAAAAATTTAAGTGAGATTCTATTATAAAAGCAAAATAAAAACAGTAATTGTTCAGAGGAGAACTTGGCTTACCTTTCTTTAAAAAAAAATGATGAGAGCTGCAGGATAGGGTAAGGTCATGGCCGCGGAGATGGAATGTATGTTGGATAGGACGTGTTAAACAGTAGCCTTTTTCAGTATTGAGTTGTGAAAGAAAGTTGAATTAAAGAGAGCAGGGAGATTTGCAACTTGAATCATTTCAAAATACTGTATAAAAAATGAAAGTATAATGTTGAAGGAATGAGTAGATGGACTTAGAAGATCTTGCATTAGCTGGGTTCGAGACCCGCCTGGGCAACTTGGCGAGACCTCATCTCTACAATAAATCAAAAATTAGCTGGTTATGGTAACGCGCGCCTGTAGTTCCAGCTACTTGGAAGACTGAGGCGGAAGGATCGCCTGAGCCCAGCAGGTCGAGGCTGCGGTGGCCGGGAGCAGCCAGTGCACTCCAGTCTGGGCGAGAGTGAGACTCCAACTCAAAAAAATAAAAAAAGAAGATCTTGCATTAATTAGCCATTATTGAAAATGTTCCCTTCTTTGAATATGAAAAGAACCTTATGTCCTCAGTTTTCCATAGTTAGGTATACCAGTATTATTATCTCTCCTTATACTAAACTGTTGGCAATTTGTCTGAATTTAGTGGGTACCTAAGACTAGGAGGATCTTATTTAGCCATCTATAGTCTCTTAAGTAGGGAGACAATAAATTCTTCACATAATTTTGGGCTGATCTTAACTTAAATACTATGCTTTTATTTTTAGTGGAGCTTGGTTTTTTTTTTCCTTCCCCTGAATTCCTGAACATTTTTTTTCATGTAGTCTTTTCACTGTAAGATTTAAGTTCTACTATAAGTTTTTACTTTTTTTTTTTTTTTTGAGTTGGAGTCTCACTCTGTCACTCAGACTGGAGTGCAGTAGCCACTCCCAGCCACTGCAGCCTTGACCTGCTGGGCTCCGGTGATCCTTCCACCTCAGCTTTCCAAGTAGCTGGAACTACAGGCGCGCGCTACCACACCCGGCTAGTTTTTGATTTATTGTAGAGATGAGGTGTCAAGTTGCCCAGGCGGGTCTCGAACCCACAGGCTCAGGCAATCCACTCACCTCGGCCTCCCAAAGTGCTGGGATCACAGGCTGAGCCACTGAGCTCGGCCTTACTTTTTTTTTTTTAATGTGGAATATAGTACTTTTTTATACCTGGAAATAGGAAGCCTAGTTTCTTTCTTAGGCAGACCCATAGAATTTAGGCTGTATATTAAGGTAGAAACTTAATTTAGGATTGGTGCTCTAGAGCTTTGACCTTGGTATATGTTTGATTACCAGCAATGGTTGATAAGTATACTTTGTCTTTTTTAATGACCATTTTGCTTTTTGTGAAAGTAACTTCATTACATAGTTGAAAATCAAGAATAGAGACTTGCTTTCCTTCAGAAACCAACTGCATCATGATCTCTGCTGGTGTCAACTGCTTAAGAAAAATGCTTGAATCTTTTCTTAGTAAATTTAGGGAATACATAAAATGTGTGGCACTGCCATATTTCTGTTGTTTGAAGAACTGTGCTTGCATTCACACTAGATTTTTTACCTATTTTCCAGATCCAGAAATGCTTGCCTCCTCTTTCTTAGAACATGAACATAATACTTTTTAGTGGTTTTCAATGTATGTGTCCTTTAGGTAACTTTCATAGTAATTTTGAGAAGTCATGTTGCCTTATCCCCAATTAGACAGGAGATCAAATCTCATCTGCACTTCATGGAGCAGTTATATTGCCACATTCAACACAAGATTGTTTAGCAATCTTATTTTCATTTTTGCCTCCCTGGTAGTACTTGAATATTGATGACTATACTAAAGTCTCTCTTTAAAGGATCTCTGGGATCCTCAGGTTGGTCTAGAAGGGTAGGATATCTGTTGTCTAAGTAAACATTTTTTTCAGTCTAAGAAGGAGAGTGGGAGCCAACACCTTTATTTGTGACTTCTCTGCTATAAATTGATTAACCACAGTTCCACAACAATGTATCATCATAAACAAAGTAGTGGGATCCTTCTTTGTTTTGGCTTTGAACTAGGTGAGGGAAGCCATTTACATGTAGCCAATAGTAAATAAGTTAGAAAATGTGAAGGTTATCTGGAAGGCTATATTGAGGTGGCTTCTATCTGATTTTTTTTTTTTTTTTTTTTTAGTTGGAGTTTCACTCTGTTGCCCAGACTGGAGTGCAGTGGTACGCTCCCGGCCACCGCAGCCTCGACCTGCTGGGCTCCGGCGATCCTTCCGCCTCAGGCTTTCAGGTAGCTGGAATTATAGGTGCACGCTACCACGCCCGGCTAGTTTTTTTTATTTATTGTAGAGACAAGGTCTCGCCAAGTTGCCCAGGCGGGTCTCGACCCCACGGGCTCAGGCAGTCCACTCGCCTCTGCCTCCCAAAGTGCTGGGATTACAGGCTGAGCCACCGAGCCTGGCCTCTATCTGATTTTATAAGAGGTCTTAATAGTCTTCCTATGCCAAGTGAAAGGTGTTTATTATTTAGGAAGGACAGTTTACATGGTCCAAGCACTGAAAACATGGAAAAGAGCTGCACTGAAGGTGTCCTTCCTCCTCAGAAGGATGGAATCCTTCCCGACTCTTCAGTCTAAGTTTTATCCTTTCCAAAAATGAGGTCCGAGAGAGGGGCTGTAGCTTAGGGGTAGAGCATTTGACTGAAAAATGGGGTCCATGTGAGTGTTCTCCTTTTGCTTTTAAAGAATTGTAGTCTCTAAAAGTCTTAATAGTTTGTTTTATCACTTAACATGAAAGCTTGGTCATTTGTTTCATTTAGTTTTTCATGACTATTTTTAAAGTATAAAAAGTCACTTAATAGTTAAATTAATAATTAGGTTTTAGTCACAATTTCCTGCCTTCCTGCTTCGGTTGTTAATAACAATAGCAAAACTTTTATCAGTGCACCAAGCATTATTAACCATTTTACATGTAAAATTTATTGAACTCATTTGTTAAAATGCAAAATGTGTAGCACTGACTGAATTTTGAACTAATAGCTCCTAATGTCATAATAAGGTCATTTTTATCCATCCTTTAGTCCCTTCATCCTCTCAGCTATATTTACTTAAATATGCTCATCTGTTTTTAAAACTAAACTGTCTCTGCTATTTTACTTTGACATTCTAATTTTAAAAAATCCAGTCCCCCTTTATTTGTTTAACTTAGGAGCCTTTGTAAATCCTAGTCTCAGCTCATCAAGCCTTTACTGTTTATGTGCTCCCAAGTATTTAACAACTATTTAATGATTTGCAATTAAAATTTCAAAAGTAATAGGTAAGAAAAGCAAGGAATTTGGTCAGACTTAATTACATAAATGTCAGAGTATTCTTAAATGAATTTTTGTTTGTGTGTTTAAATTATCTCTTAGGCTCAGTAGAAAAGAAACAACAGAGAAGATCAATTAGAACTCGTTCAGAATCAGAGAAATCCACTGAGGTTGTGCCAAAGAAGAAGATCAAAAAGGAGCAGGTTGGCTTCCTACATGTAGAGAGTTAAAACATTGTATTTGTAAATGTTGTGGCTTTCATTAGTATCTTAAAAGAAAGAGAAGCTTTCCCCCACACTGGGTTTCCTTTCTGGACTGTCTCATGCTTCTGTCCTGGTTGGTTCCAGTGTCCAGTTCTTAGACAACCATCCCTGTGATTCTGCTTCAGGCATTTTCACAGAAAACAGGCAGCCTTCAGGAGACTGGAAGCCAGTGGTGCAAGACTCTTAAAACATTCTTCACACTTATTTTGAAATTTCTGTTATGAGCAAAATGATTTCATGTTTTTATGATTTTTATTTGGATCTATCATTGAGCTCCTTTTTTTTTTTCAATTTTTGGTTTAAGCTGCTGGTATGTATTGTTTTTATTTTTTAAACAAATCAAATTAATTTAACTTATATTCTTATATTTAAGAAGCAGTTAATCATAGATGACCTAGTTTTTCTGTTACTATCACAGATTTTTTGGAATGTTATTTTCCCAGTGGATTAGCACTCACCTGGTATCAGGTTGTCAGATAAACAATATTTAGGTTATAGGAAAAAAAAAAAGGAAGGGGGTAAATTTTGACTAAAGTGTATTAAACCAGTATAATCAATGTAGTAATAAACATGTTAAATTTCCTTTTCAAAGAAATTTTTAGAAACTATTCTTTAAGTTAAACTCACATTTTTTTCTTAATTTTTTTAAAGTGAAAGAATATTCATTTTTGTAGAGTAGACACCTGCTACTAAGCAAATTCTGAATAGAATTAGTTCCCATAAGTTATATATTTTCAAAATCATTTAATATGGAATAATGTGGACTTTTCTATTTAAAGTATTTCCTTCACAGTTTTAAACTTTCAAATTTAAAATCTAACTTTGTGGGTGCTCTATGGTATCACTAAGCATGTAAAACAGTTTTTCCAGAATATTTAACTAAAGTTTAAATAATATGCTAATTTGTCATTCATTTCTCATATTAACTTTCATACTTAGGAAATTATATTCCAAAAAATCTTTCTAACCTCTTGCAAATCTGCAGTATTCGTTACCAAAATGAAGTTGTGACTTTGCCAACTGGTTCCCAAATTCAGTCTGTGACCATTCAGTTTAAAGTTAATAAGCAGAATGAGTACAAAAAAATGGGACAAATTGTTAATGCCACTGTGTTATAGTTAGTAGTAGAACAATACCAGTGATTGTTTAGAAGATTTTATATTTGTATTACTAATTGTATCTTATAAAAGCGTATTTCTGTTGTATGTTTTTTTACCTGTTGTAAAAAAAAATAAAATTTTTTTAAAAAGCTTAGAACAATCCTTAAATATTTACAAATTGTGTTTCAACATGCATATTTCACCACATCTTAAAGAAACATGAAATTCAATTCATAGCTTAAACAGGAACTCCTCCAAACAGCATCCTTTCTCTAATTCCAATGGTTCAATCCTCAAATTACCACGTGTTTTACATATACATTGGCAGAATAACTTCTGATCTCGCTCTCCTAATGTAGGATCAAGACACTGTTCATAAGACACTCAAGAAAGTGCTTTTGCAATATCACAAACTTATTTTCTTAAGTTTGTACTAGCAGCAAAAGTATTGAGCTTCCAGCTGTATGGAGCCCTGTAGCACTCTCTACAGAGAGGGTCCTGATTCCCAGCAACTTAGCTGTGAGTGCAGGCGCGGAAGGGTCTTAAAGTGGCGTGAGTTACATTAACCTGAGTATCATAGTAAGTAAAAATTTATCCTAACGTCTTTGGGGCGGGAGGGGTTTATAGCAACATTGGGGCTGGTTGCAGAAACAACCCCTCTCCTGCCTTCCAGACACTGAGGAAAGTATTCTTGTTCTCTTCATATACCAAGGGAGTGGTGGGAAAAGTCTTTGCTAGAGAGCATGTGGCTGTGTGTTGTCACTTGGTATTCAGCACAGGCAGCTAGGATTTAAGTCCTCCTTGACCCTGAGACAGAGAACTTGACCCAGAAGATGGGACTGAGTTCAGATTTCAGATACATTAATCACTCATCATTACTTAGATTAATGAAGTATTATTTTTTTCCCTCTGTTAATAATGAAAAGTGAAAAAAATTTTTGTTAATGCTGCCTTTTTCTGTCCACACAGGTTGAAACAGTTCCTCAGGCTACGGTGAAGACTGGATTACAGAAAGGTGAGTTAATACAATGTTGCTTTGCATTTCCTCGATTAAAACCAATTTTTGAGACTTACTTATTTGTACTTCATGTATTTTTGTCTGTCTCTGTAAATCATTGTTGTTGCTCTTCAGTGTGAAATTGCAGTATTCCCAGTGTTTGTGTGTGTGTGTGTGTGACCTTTAAAGTTGATCTTATTCTGTATCCACGCGAAAAGTCTTAGTTGTTTTGGTAAATTGGAGAACACCATGTAGACTTGGTACTGTTTCCAACTTTTCTCCATAAGATTCTGGGGTTTCACTGGCTTATAAACTAGGGATGTGACGAATCCACTTTTTTTGGTATTCGACTGAATACCGAATAGTAGCTATTAATGTTTGTCAAACATGGACTATGACAAATCAGACAAGACAACCTGATTGAAAAAATCTTGCCACAATTATTTTTACAGTGCTGTAAAATCTTTTTGTAAATTAAAATGATTCATAGCATATTTATGGCCACTATTGATGACCTTATGCAAATCTATTTGAGATATGCACAAAGTTTAAGAACACCTTAAACTTATATCTGTATTTTCTGTGTGCAATTTGACTACAGTACAAACTTCATAGCATGATTCATGCGTTTTTGGTGAGATCAAACTGTATTTAATACCTGTAGTTTACTCTGGGCAAATTGCATTATTTAAAATAAAATAAAATAAAACACCAGCCTCTCTGCATTCTCGGGGAGAAGTCTGCAGCGATGGTCTCCGTGGAGATCCTCAGCAGAACTGAACAGCCTCTCGGAGGGAACACTGCTTGGCGGAGCTCCAAGAAAAGACATCGCGATCGCTGCGAGATTAGGAGGCCTGATTGCGTTGTGTTTCCACCATTCCACAGGGTCGGCGGACCGGGGAGTGCAGGGCTCTGTCAGATTCAGTGACAGCTCCGTCTCCGCAGCGATTGAGGAAACTGTGGACTGAGATTCCTGTACAATTTCATCCCAGAAACTCCAGACTTGTAGTCTCCATGCAAGATTTCTTTGTCGGCGGCTTGATAAACAGTTCCTTTGTTTTCGATTTTGATTTTGCCAATCATCATTATTGGCATTTTCCTGCCTGGTTCCTTCTTCAAGACTGAACAATTGCTTTAACATTCAGATGAATTTTTTTTTTTTGGTCTGAGCTGGATGGGTACAGCTTAAATCATGGGTCCAGCCTAAAAACCACCGTTTAACTTACACTGATCAATTTCAACATGGACTGTTTTTGGTTTTTTGTTTTTAAATAAAGCATCATTAATGCACATCTGCAGGGTTTTGCCAAACAGCCCAAACTGTATACATTACAATCATTAAAAGCTCTTATTTTTTTTAATATTAGTGCCGTTATCATGGAGAACAGCATGACAGCTGTCTTTGGCAGTCTGTCATTTTTCTAGCATTTTCAGAAACTCATCGGAAATGGCGGTACCTGTGTTTCCCTTCGAAAGCCTCTCAGTACAGCACTCCTGTTCCTCTGTTAAAACTCTTTGTTAATCCAGTGATCTTTTAGGCCAAGGAAATATTTTGTGGTGGTGTTCTGGGTCCATACACCAGCAATGAAGGAGATAGATTTGTGTACTTGTGTTTTTTAATCATCATTAACATGGGCAGGCACCCTCATTTATAGATGTCAGGAAATATTCAGTGAAAAACTTGTAGAATGGGATGTGATAACGAGGTTCCAGTAATCTGAGCAGTCTAATGAGGCCCACATCCTCTACCACAGAACATGGCTATATACCAAGTGCTACTCTCACTCAGCCTGTTGCGGATCTTCATGGCCTCAGGAGACTTGTTTCTCCGTGGTCTCTTCTGGACTGCACACTTCCATCATAGCTTGCTGGGCTGATCTAGATGTCTGTCTGTTGTATGGAAATTTTGGGGGAAAAAAGTCCAAAACACAAACTGTGGGTTGAAATATTAACCATCTCCTTGGTTCCTTGGTATTCACCGTGCCTGATCTGCACATTTCATCGTGGCTGTTTCTGTATAGCCTATACTGCATTAGCCCAAGAGATTGTTGCTTTGTAACTTTTTGCACTATTGTTTTGGCTGGATTTGTATTACACACAGTTTTAAAAAAAAATTCCACACCATTCTCTGCCTTTTTTTTTTTTTTTCATATGTATTCCTTCCCGCACAAATTCCACATAGAGGCCTCCCATCCAGCTCTTCGTGATTTGGCTGCACTTGAACACTGATTGTCCATTTACAACCCTCGGCAATGTGCCTCTTAAATGGCATGACATATGTAGATGTGCTGCAGCACTTGTTAATGGTCACAATAAATGCCACTTCACCAAGGAAGTCTCAGATGAACAATTATGAACATCCAAAAATTTATTTGGGGGGCAATAATCAACTGAATTGCAAAATTTGGGGGAAAATGGCACTATCCGTGTACGAATCGAATACAAATCAAAGATTTGTCACATCCCTAATAAAAACAAGATGGAGATGTCTCTGCGATCATATTTGTAAACTACACAGTGTGTTGGGTTTTATGTCTTCCCCCTCCAAATTGAATGGTTCTTTGAATTGCTCCAAATCAGTCAACTATCTTGCAGTTTTGATAGAATTGATTTTTAGGTTGGAACTTGGGCTCTGTTGACTGAAAATAGCTTTAGAGCAGGAGAATTGAATTAAATGTTTTAATAGAGCGGTTGTAAATTAAATCACTCACTACCAGGAAGGTCAGAAGTTTATGAAGTTTTGACTTGTGACTTCAGTGTTACAAAGAGAGCTGTGCTTTTTTCACACTAAAGATGAGTTTGGGGAAAGAAAATATTCTCCCACAAAAAAACTTAAAACAGCAAACCTTAAGCACTATTTTAGGATTAATTTCAGTGTGTTGTATTAAGGTGCCAGCGAGATTTCAGATTCCTGTAAACCTCTAAAGAAAAGGAGTCGCGCCTCAACTGATGTAGAAATGACTAGTTCCGCATACAGAGACACATCTGACTCTGATTCTAGAGGACTGAGTGATCTGCAGGTAAATATGTTCAAGGGTCTGGATGCAGTACTCGTTCTTGCTTTGCAAACCCAAAATAACATAATGCTTTTGCCTGACTGACTTGGGGAAATCAGGGAATTTTTTAAATACTCATAGAAAAATCTGGATATTTTGTAACATAGGAGTATCTTAATTTTGTTGCTCTCTTCTTGTTATATGACAAATATAGTTTGTTTGTAATTTTAACTGCAGTTTTTCCCAAAACAGCAGACATGGTATCCATGGTCTTTAGAAAGAAGGGGGAAAAAATTATGTCAAGATCTATTTGAGAAAGTCTTACTAGGGTTTTCATAGCATCTAACTTTGAGGAAATGTTTGTTTTGCTTTCCTTAAAAATGTGCTATGTTTTCCATGTAGGTAGGCTTTGGAAAGCAAGTAGATAGCCCTTCAGCTACTGCAGATGCAGATGCTTCTGATGTGCAGTCCATGGATTCAAGTTTGTCAAGAAGAGGCATGGGAATGAGTAAGAAGGACACTGTGTGTCAGGTAGGCGGGTGACTGATCCTATGGCTTGAAACAGTTGCTATCATATTCTGCCAGTAATAGACTTACCTCATGTTGCAGAGGGTAATGTATTTCTAAATTATGATATTGCCTTAAAGCTACAGAGCTTGAATGGGTGCGGTGGCTCATGCTTGTAATCCTAGCATTTTGGAAGGCTGCAGTGGGAGAATCACTTGAGGCCAGTTTGAAATGTGCCTGGGCAACATAGTGAGACCCAGTTCCTACAAAAACATTTTTAAAAATAAAACTGCAGAGATAAAAGCTCTTTCTGACTCTTCTCTTTCTGAGTTGAAATATTTATTATTCACACATAAGTGCCAATCT
Organism: Tarsius wallacei; assembly: GCA_963574415.1. Classification (NCBI taxonomy): domain Eukaryota; kingdom Metazoa; phylum Chordata; class Mammalia; order Primates; family Tarsiidae; genus Tarsius; species Tarsius wallacei. The sequence goes on along the minus strand of CAUYQG010047346.1, from coordinate 11,278 downwards.
TTATTGTGATACACAGTTATTAATTGGAAGTAAATGGCAGATGACTGATTGCAGAAATTTTCTTTAAGTTAGTATTAACTTCTTAAATGTATTTTTGAAAAATATTGCTTTACCCTCTGAATAAAAGTTAAAAGTATGCAGATCCCAGAGAAGGAATCATAAAAGGTCAAGTATGACTTAAACTTTATACCATATTGGGTCTGGAAAGACTATAATTATCTATTTTAGTGGTTCTCAAAGTGAAAGCCAAGGACCAGTAGCATCTGCATCTTCAGGATACTTGTTAGAAAGGCAGATTCTTTGGCTCCATCCCATACCTGCTAAATTAGAATCTCTGGGTGAAGGACCCAGTAATCTGTGTTTTACCAAGCCCTCCATGTGATTTTGACGTTTGCTGAAGGTTGAGAACAACTGCTTTTTGCCATGTTACAGATCTGTGAAAGCTTTGGTGACCCTCTGATTCCTTGTGAGGGAGAATGCTGCAAATACTTTCACCTGGAGTGCCTGGGATTGACATCACTCCCTGATGGAAAGTTCATCTGCGTAGAATGTAAAACCGGTAAGCTTACTTATTTTGACAGATATGAAAAGTTGAATATGGGACTGTGCGCAAAGGCAACAACTCCTATCATATCTAATTTTCATCAGTTTTATCTGGCCCTTCCCCTTTCCTCCCTTAAGTATTTCCATTACCATTCAGTAATTTAGCGATTAAGCTTCCCAGGATCAAAACAGTAGTCAGGGTCTGTAATCCCAGCACTTTGGGAGGCTGAGGCAAGAGATTGCCTGAGCGCTCAGGGATTCAAGACCAGCCTGAGCAACATGGCGAGACCTCATCTCTACAGTGAATCAAAAAAATTAACCAGGTGTGGTGGCACGTACCTGTGGTTCTAGCTACTTGAAAGTCTGAGGCAGAAGGATCCTCTGAGCCCAGCAGGTCAAGACTACAGTGGCCGTGAGCATGCTACTGCACTCCAGCATGGGCAACAGAGTTAGACTCTGACTCTAAAAAATTACCAATTTTTTTTTTTTGACACTGACTTGTGAAATGTCAGGTACTGTTAGTACTAAGCATTTTATCCTGCTGTCTCATCTGCTCCTCATGACATTATGAAATAAATACTACTGTTATTTTTATTTTACAGAAGGGGAAATTGAGGGTTAGAGAGTTTACTACTACCTACCCAACGTACAAAGATAGCATATGATAGAACTGGAATTTAAACACTGGCAACTTGGCTCCAGAATCCTTGCTCGCGTACCATTGCCTTCTGCTGCCTTGGCTAAGTAGGACGGATGTCTTGTGTCACACATCCTAATATACACATGTGTACTCATTCACATGCATATATTCACAAACTAAGTTACAGAAGCTGTTGAGAATATGTAACTTATATTTTTTACTATCTAAAATATTTATCACATTTAGACTCCAGTAAAACCTTTTTTGAAATTTTATTTATTTATTTATTTATTTTAGTTGGAATCTCACTCTTGTTGCCCAAGCTGGAGTGCAGTTGGAATCTCACTCTTGTTGCCCAAGCTGGCAATCCTTCTACCTCAGCCTTCCGAGTAGCTGGAACTACAAATGCGTGCCACCATACCTGGCTAGTTTTTGTTATTTATTGTAGAGACCAGGTCTCACCAAGTTGCCCAGGCTGGTCTCAGACCCCCCTGGCTAAGGCAGTCCTCTCGCCTCGGCCTCCCAAAGTGCTGGGATTATAGGCTGAGCCATTGTGCCCAGCCTCCAGTAAAATTTTTGACAAGTTTGCCAACCGATAGCCTCAAGGTCAAGTTATCTGCACATTGTTTTATTTTGTCTTCAGAATGTGTTTCTGTTTTTTTTTTTTTAACATGGATCAGACTTGTACTTCTGGCTCCCCACTTTCCTTGCCATTCCTTTTTCTGAAATCTTATCACTTCAGTCATTTATGTAACTAGCCTGGCCCCTTTAAGCATTCAAGTATGCACTCCTTGCTTAAATGTATTGATAGGAAGGACCATGTATTAAAACACTCTTAGGGCTTCTCTCCTAACTCTATAATCCAGTGGAATTCTGCCAACAAAGGTTAGATATAGTCAGTTTAGTATACATCTATCAGGAAATTTAAGAGAAAAATTTGCTTTAAACACAATTACGTAGAACAAAGTTGGAGGACTTCCTGATTTCAAAGTTTACTACAAAGCTACAGTAATCAAAACCATGTGATACTGGCATAAAGATAGACATATAGAACAAAGGAATAGAAAGCCCAGAAATAACCACTCTTATATGGTCAAATGATTTTTGACAAGGGTGTAAAGATCATTCAGTGGGGACAAATGGTGCTGGAAAAATTGAATATGCATATATAACAGAATGAAGATGGGCCTTTACCTAATACCATAAACAAAAATTATCTCAAAATGAATCACAGACCAAAATTTAAGAGCTAAACTAGGCTGGGCACAGTAGCTCACGCCTATAATGCCAGCACTTTGGGAGGCCAAGGTGGGAGGATCGCTTGAGCCCAGGAGTTTGAGACTACAAGAAAACAAAAAAATTAGCTGGATGTAGTGGCACTTGCCTATATGTCTCAGCTACTTGGGAAGCAAAAGGATCTTGTTAGTCTAGGAGGTCAAAGGTACGGTGCCAAGATTATTGCCACTGCACTTCAGCCTAGGTGGCAAAGTGAGACCCAACTCAAAAGAAAAAAAATACAGTTAAACACTTTAGGTGTAAAAAGTGTTATGGGACACATACTTAATAAGTTCTTTTGCTATCACTTTCTATTATTTAAGACAAAGATGATTTCTAGAAAGAAAGTATTTTCATTTTACCTTTTGAATAAAATGTGTAATAGAAAGAGACCCTAAAAAGTTCTGTAACAGACAATTTTACTTACTTGTCCACCCCAAGTCTCCCATACTCAGGACTGGATGAAGATTAGTTCCTAGTGAGAAGGGGGAGGGAATGATCAAAATGAGTCTAATGTAAATGAAACTTGTTAAAATGAAACTTGCTGAACTATCAAACCCTTTTAAGACTTAGGCGAGAGCTTTAGTATGTGAATTCTTCCAACACCTTTTCTGGTAAGGGCTGGAACTAATTATGGGCCTATATTAAGATTGATGGTCAGCCGGGCTCGGTGGCTCAGTCTGTAATCCCGCGCCTTGGGAGGCTGAGGTGAGTGAATTGCCTGAGCTTGCGGGTTCACGACCTGCCTGGGCAACTTGGCGAGACCTCATCTCTACAATAAATCAAAAAATTAGTGGGGTGTGGTAGCGCACGCCTGTAGTTCCAGCTACTTGGAAGGCTGAGGCGGAAGGATTGCTGGAGCCCAGCGGGTCGAGGCTGCGGTGGCCAGGAGCGGCCACTGCACTCCAGTCTGGGCGACAGAGTGAGACTCCAACTCAAAAAAAAAAGATTGATGATCAAGGGAGACATCAGCTAGAACTGTAATTACATTTCATAACAGTGTGTTTATGTATTACTTGTATAATTGAAAATAAATTTAAAATGTTAGCAAATGGTAAGAACACCTTTGCCGGGCATGGTGGCTCATGCTTGTAATCCCAGCACTTTGGGAGGCTGAGACGAGAGGATTGCCTGAGTCCAGGGGTTTGAGAACAGCCTGGGCAACTTGTCAAGACCTCAGCTCTACAATAAGTAAAAATAATAGCTGGGCGTAGTGGCACATACCTGTAGTTTCAGCTACTTGGAAGGCTGAGGTAGAAGGATAGTCTGAGCCCAGCAGGTCGAGGCTGCAGTGGCCGTTAGTGTGGGTGACAGAATGAGACTCTGACTCAAAAAAACACCTTTAATGTCACAAAACATAAATGGACAAGAGACATGAACAGGCAATTAATGAAGATACAGAAAGAAATGTTTAGTTGTAAACAAAAAACTGCAAATTATAACAACAAACTTGTCACATGTGTATTGACTATTTGGATATCATCTTTGGGAAGTGTTCAAGTGTTGTGCCCATTTTTCTTATAATGCCCATAAAAAAATCTGAAGAAAAAATAACATGGAATAGTTTTGTTTCTTTTTAAACAGAATGTCAGTTGAATTGCATTATTCTTTGATTCTGGAAATACCTAATCTTTACAAATTGACTAAATTGCTGCATAGTGTTCCCTAGTGTGCACATATTATAATTTAACTCTTCCCGTCAAAGGATATTTGAGTTTGCAACTACAGGCAACACTTCAGTCAGCATCCTTTTACGTGTACTATGTCTTCCCTAATGTAGTTATTGAGAAGTGGAATTTCTACCCACAGGAAGTGAATATACTTTTATTTTAATGGTTATTGCCCAGATTCCTGCTAAGGTAGTTTCTTCCAGATTAAACTCCTTCCAGCAGTATATGAGTACTTGTGTCCCTACACCATTATCAACAATTGGTTTTCTCAAACTCGTTAAGATTTTTCCTCTTTCATAACTAGTTTCAGTTAGCATAGATCTGATTATTATTGAACTAGAACATTTTTTTCTTTTTTTGGCTACTTGTCTTTCTGCTCTCTGTAAGTTGCCTGTTTATATCCTTTGTCAACTTTTACATTAGGCTGCAGTGTTTTTTTTCCTGTATTGATTTATCATTCTTTGTAAGTTTTATTCCATTATCTTTGCTTATATATGTTATGTGCATTTTCTCCATATAAGAATTCTTTATATAACAAAGCATAACAGCATAACACTTTGTCATTTTTATTGCATATTTTTCCAAATCTGTTTGTCTTTTACTTGTTTTTTGTTTTTTTCATTTTCTGTCATAATGGCATTATTTTTTCCTTAAATATTTGACAGATTTGTCAGTGGAGCCATCTGGGCCTAAAATTTTCTTTGTTAGAAGGTTTCCAATTATAGGTTCAATTTATTTGATCACTTATAGAACTATTCATATTTTCTGTTTATTTTTGTGCCAGTGTGGGTTTTTCTAGGCATCTGTCTGTTCACCTAAATTTTCAAATTGATTAGCAAAAATATAGTGATATCCTTTTACTGTCTTTAAAGTTTGTAGGATTTGTAGTGATGTCCCATTTTTCATTTCTGGTATCATTAATACTATTGCTTTATCTCCTTTTTTTTTTTTTTTAATTAGTTATTCTTACCAGGGGAATCAGTTTTAATCTTTTTTCAAAGAACTAGGTTTTGTTCATCCTCCCCAGTGAATGTTGATTTTACTTTTTTTTTTCATTTGAGTTGGAGTCTCACTCTGTCGCCCAGACTGTAGTGCAGTGGCATGCTCCCGGCCACTGCAGCCTCGACCTGTAGCACTCGCCTGTAGTTCCAGCTACTTGGAAGGCTGAGGCAGAAGGATCGCCGCCTGGAACTACAGGCGTGTGCTACCACGCCCGGCTAATTTTTTGATTTATTGTAGAGATGAGGTCTTGCCAAGTTGCCTGGGCGGGTCTCGAACCCGTGGGCTCAGGCAATCCACTCACCTCGGCTTCCCAAAGCATGGGATTACAGGCTGAGCCAACGAGCCCGGCATGAAGAGCAGTTTCTAGAAGGGAAGTGGCAGGGGCCAGGCATGTTAAAAGTGAAGGTTAAAGAGTTAAGGGTCATCTTGTTAGGGAGCACCAAGCTGTTCTTCGAAGATTGACCCATTTGATGCTCTCCAGCCACGAGGGTGCCCAACTCCCCAAATCCTGACCAGGACAAGGTGGCCTCCATCTATCTGACCTCTTTTCAGGCTGACTGGGGAGAAGTAGTACTCCAGTCCAGTGTCCATGTCTTCCGTGAGTGGAGTTGGGCTCTTCCCTTTCTTGTGAACTGTTTGGTCATATCTTTGCCCATTTATCTATTGGGTGATGGGTTTTGCAACTGATTGTTTTTAAAGCTCTATAAGTGTTAATTACGTAACCATTTGTGATATGAATCACAAATATTTTACCTCCAACTTGTTATTTTCCTTTCTTTTTTTGCCATGGAGGTATCTTTTATGTTTATGTGATTCAACCTTTTAGTGCTTCTTTCTTGGTTTCTGGGGTTTGTATCTGTGGAAGGGGTTTTGAACAAGGAGTGACAAGGTCCAATATTTGGAAGTTAGAGCCCAAGGCCCAAGGGGGCTGATATGAGGACAGACCAATAGGGTGAGACAGGCTGGGAGACCTCAGGTTCTAGTTGAGTAGCTCAGACACCAGTGGAAGAGAAACAGTCATGGATCTGAGCAGTGGTCGGAGAAGCCTAGGTGGCCTGGGGGTGCGGTAGGGGGAGAAGTGAGCAGTGGCCAGGAGGGAAGAGGAGCCACCTCAAAGAGTGCTGGAGGCAGGGTCCCGCCTCTGCACTCAAGGTTCCTGCTCTTGCCCCCCTCCCCAACCAGGAGGAGCTGGAGTTCTGTGAAAAGCTGCTACAGACCTGTTTCTCCAGCCCGACGGACGACAGCATGGACCGGTGAAGCCGGGTGCCTCCTCACCCCCTTTCCGTAGGAACCCAGGCCTCCCGCCTCCCTCCCCGCCCACGAGGCCCTCTCCCAAGGGATCGCAGGGCCTTGTCGGGTCTAGACCCGGGGTTTGCCAGCCGTCTCTGCGCAGCTCCCTGGAGGGGGTGCCGAGCAGGGCATCAGCTTCTCGGACCCCACCTGCCATGCTCATTCTCACCCCCTTCTCTTGTCCACACTGCTCTTCTAATAAAGGTGTTTCTCCCCTTCCTCTTCCTCCTTCACTGCTGACTTTGTCGCCTCTGGAGGGTACATGGGGGAGGGAAGGAGGGGCACGAACTTGGGGGACTGGGGAGCCCCTGGAGTAATAATAAAAGTGTTGCTCTTTATCATCCACAGAGCCGTTGTGTCCTTTCATGTTCCCAGTCTTTCTTGAGCAGGAGCGTGAGGGACATCTGTGCTTTTTTGGCGACCTGACATCCCCGAACTCCAGGTCTGAGGAATTCCCCTCATTAGACGTCCAACTCTCCACAAGGGAGAAGCCACTTTCTTTCCCAGCGTCCTTTGCAATAGGGTAGCTGTGTGACCTCGGCTCCACCAATCAGGAGCTCCGTGGGATCTGGCCCCCTCCGCCAACTGGAGCCCGCCGGGGTGGCTCCCCCACCGATCAGAACCCACCGGTGGTCACGCCGGAGCTAGCTGGGTGGAGACCCTGCCCAGGGTCCCAGCCGGTTAGGGTCGGAGCCGGTGAGTAAAGGTCTGGCGGCCGCGTCTGAGCTGGGCCGGTGACAGAGGCAGCGCTGTGTCCTGGGAGCAGGCCCGCGGGTGGGCGTGGGTTTCATCCCCGAGGGCACAAGGCCAAACGGGTTCTCGTGAGATTTGTGGGGCGCTCGAGGGGCTGCTCCACCTCCCTTCATACGGTCCTTCTCTGTTTCGCTGAAGGACATTTAGTCACTTGCAGCCAAGAGCTCTCTGGCTGATGCCGCTTTTCAAGAGAGGAAGCTGAGCTCGGGTGGTCAATCCGCTGGCCCGGTTCGCACAACCAGGATGCAAACTTGGGCGAATTCCTCTTCTTCCTGTCCAGGTTTCCTATCCCTGTTTGACACCAGACTCATACCTCTTGTGCGGCTCGTACGTGCACATCTGGGTTTTTGAGTCGATTTGGGATTTGGGTTGACTGTAAGCACCCTTCTTCCCAAATTCAGGCTAAACTGAGAGGTAGCTGCGGGATCTGAGAACTGGAGAGTAAAAAAAAAATCACCTGGGCTGGGGGCGGTGGCTCACGCCTATAATCCCAGCACTTTGGGAGGCTGAGGTGAGAGGATTGCCTGAGCCCACGGGTTCGAGACCAGCCTGGGGAACTTGGCGAGCCCTCATCTCAACAATCAAACAAAAAATTAGCCGGGCATGGTGGTGCATGCCTGTGGTTCCAGCTACTTGGTAGGCTGAAGTGGAAGGATCGCTGAGTCCAGCAGTTCGAGGCTGCGGTGGCTGTGAGTGTGCCGCTGCCCTCCAGCCTGGGCAACAGAGTGAGACTGACTCAAAAAAAAAAAAAAAAATCACCTTTATCATAATCACCTGTTACAGCTGGCAGAGAACGTGGTTGCGTTCTTGCTGCTGCTTCACCAGCATTTGACACCTTGCCTGTTCCCCAGCTGTGGGTGAGCCAGGTCTTTCCTTGGGTGGAGGGAGCAGGCCAGAGCACAGGCATGCTGTGGGCAAGCTGGCCCCAAGGACAGGGAGTGCTGGAGAACTGCACTACAGTGGCCATCCAACCAGGTAAAGAGTCCTCAGCCCCGGAAGTGGAGAGGCCAGGAGAGAGATACCAACTACGAGTTGCTTCCAGTGGAAACATGAGCAGTGGGGAATGGGTGTTGCCACCATACACCTGAAGAAGTTCCAGTTCTGATGCAGACAACGGTGTCTATCTATGCTGCTGACATGGCCGCCATCCAGACTCCCAAAGCCCCTGCAGCTTCTTGCTTTCTCAAGTTCCCTTTGGTGACTGAATATGGCACATCTCTACCCCTCAGTTCCTGAACCTCCGTGTTAAAAGTGTAGCAACTCTACCACTGTGTTGTGGGGAAAAACAAGGAAGCCAAATGTTGGGCAAAGACGAAAGATCCCTACGGAAGAAAAGGAAACACCTCTCTGGGATGGTTCATTTTGGGTGTCAGCTGGGCAAAGGGATGCCCAGATCGCTAGGACAACACTTTCTGGGTGCATCTATGAGGGCATTTACTGGAAGAGATGATCATTTGAGTCAACTTACTGAGCAAAGATGATCTCTCCACCAACGTGGGCAGACATTGTCCAATCCACTGAGGGTCAGAATAGACCAAAAAAGGTGGAGGAGGGGTGCTTTACTCTATTTACACTCTCTTCTGAGCCCGAATATAATTTTCTTCCAGCCTCAGACATCAGGGCTCTTGATTCTTGGTCCTTTGGGCTCGAGCTGACACGGCTGCCCTTTGGGCCTGAACAGGAACTGGGCTTCCATTTTGCAGATAGCAGCTCATAGGACTGTCGGCCTTCATAATCACATGAGCTAGTCCCTCACAATATGTCTTTTTATATATCTACATGTATCTTATTTGTTCTGTTTCTCTAGAGAACCCTAACAGCATACACGCACAGCTGTTTTAAGCTGTAGAAAAATAGAAAACAAAGCTGGGTGCGGTGGCTCATGCCTGTAATCCCAGCACTTTGGGAGGCTGAGAAGGACTACCTGAGCCCAGGGGTTCGAGACCAGCCTGGGCAACTTGGCAAGACCTTGTCTGTACAAAAATAAAAAAAATTAACTGGGTGTGGTAGCATGCACCTGTGGTTCCAGATACTTCGAATGCTAGATGGAAGGATCGCCTGAGCCCAGTAGGCTGAAGCTATGGTGGCCGTGAGTGTGCCACTACACTCCAGCCTGGGTGACAGAGCGAGACTCTGACTCAAAAAAAAAAAGGGAAATTGGGTCCACTTTGAAACAAAATCTCAAAGATGAAAAGAGAATGTTGGCAGACCCAAAGAAACAAACTGAGGACTGAGGTAAACTAGACTGTGCAGCATATATTCCCTTCCTTTCATTCCACCTCTGTGAGAGAAATATGAGGTCCAACAAATTAGGTTCGCGAACCGTCATAGAAAAAGGGCTTTATATCTCATTGCTATCACTACAGTCACCTTCGAAGTACTTCCCTTGGGAAGCTATGCACCGATGCCAGCACCTAGTCCACCGTCAAAGCAATTTTGGACCTCTTTTTCTGGAATGGTCAACAGAGCTGTCATCGTATTACCCTTCATGCCCTGAATGCCATCAAAATGTCTTCCTTTCAATGTTTCCTTTATCTTAGGGTAAAGAAAAAAGTCATTGGGGGCTAGATCAGCTGAGTAGTTAGGGTGTTACAACTGTTATTTCTTTACTGGTTAAAAACTAACACCCTCACAGACGGTGCTGTGTGAGCTGGTGCATTGTCGTGATGCAAGAGCTCCTTTGGGACCATTTTTGCACACATCTTTTTCACGCCAAGATTTTTAGTTAAGATTTTCCTGTCTATCCATGTTTATTTGGTATGCTATGCTTCTCACAGTCAGCCAATGATTTTGATGCACAATTTGATAAATTTTTGCAATGTTTTAATTAGTTCTGCTCATTACTGGCTGTCCTGACCTCTCTCCCTCAGTGACGCTTTCTGTCCTCTCATAAAACCGTTTAATTCATGTGTACACTGCAGTTTTCTTCATGGCATTATCCCCATAAACCTGGACTAACATGTCCCTGATCTCACTTGCACTCTTGCCAAGTTTATTAAGAAATGTAATGTTTATTCGTTGCTCCAATTCAAGCATTCTCATGACAATGGCTCTGATGACCATTCCAGAAAAAGTTCTCAAGTTGCCTCGGAAGGTGGACTAGGCGCTGGTATCGGTGCATAGCTTCCCAAGGGGAGGACTTCGAAGGTGACTGTGGTGATATTCAGCAATGAGGTATGGAGCACTTTTTCTAGGATGAGTTCACGAACTTCACTGTCCGATCTTGTACCCTTCCCCACCCTGTGGTGAGTAGAATGTAGGCACCTGCCCCCTTGACTTCAGACTTGGTGATGTGACTTTCTTTGACCAACGGACAGTAGCAAACGTGAGGCCACCAGACACCTGAAATATGCTCACACATTTGGGCTTGATCTCTTGCATGGATGCCTTTTGTCATGAGACAGTGCCCTGGGTGGCCCAGTGGTGCATGAAAGATACGGGGAAGCAAAACCGGTCTCACCACCCCTCCTACCTGTGGCTCCAAGCTGTGAACATGGTCCCTGCCTCTGCGGTTGTCACGCAGCTGACACAAGGACCCAACACCACGTGCAGCAAACACACCAGAAATAGCGGAGACCAGAAAAGACAGGGATGAGAAACCAAATTGCTGACAAGTGGCAGAGATGAAAGCAATTAGAGAGAGGCGAACAGATGCGAAGGCCAAGTGCATGCCTGGCATCCTTGAAAGAACCGAGGACGAGAGCAGAAAAATGTACTTGGACACAGAATTCAGTAACGTGTCTCTGAAATGAAGAAGATCAACCTGCAGATTTAAACAAACAAAAAAAAGGTAGGCCGGGCGCAGTGGCTCAAGCCTGTCACCCTAGCACTTTGAGAGGCTGAGGCAAGAGGACTGCCTCAGGCCAGGGGTTCGAGACCAGTCTGGGCAACAAGGCGAGAGGTCGACTCTACAATTTAAAAAAATTATCCAGCTGGGCTCGGTGGCTCAGCCTGTAATCCCGCGCTTTGGGAGGCCGAGGTGAGTGGATTGCCTGAGCCCGCGGGTTCGAGACCCGCCTGGGCAACTTGGCAAGACCTCATCTCTACAATAAACCAAAAATTAGCCGGGTGTGGTAGCGCGCGCCTGTAGTTCCAGCTACTTGGA
>CAUYQG010047341.1:0-13405 GCA_963574415.1 Tarsius wallacei | reverse complement strand
AGTGCAGCGGCCGCTCCCGGCCACCGCAGCCTCGACCCGCTGGGCTCCGGCGATCCTCCTCAGCCTTCCAAGTAGCTGGAACTACAGGCGTGTGCTACCATGCCAGGCTAATTTTTTGATTTATTGTAGAGATGAGGTCTCGCCAAGTTGCCCAGCGGGTCTTGAACCCGCTGGTTCAGACAATCCACTCACCTCAGCCTCCCAAAGCATGGGATTACAGACTGAGACACCGAGCCCGGCTAAGTTTACTCTTTATACTGTATGTATACTGTTCTTATACTATATATGAACTGGTGTAATATTACTAGGGTTGAATAGTGATGAGTTAAAAATGTAAATCATAAACCTTACCAACAACCACTAAAACAATATAGAGGTATGGCTAATTAGGCAACAGTAGAGGTAAATTAATCATACAAAATACTAACTAAGCCAATTGTATAGCAATGAAAACCTTTATAAATTTAGATAAGGATAAAAAGAAACAAAAAACAGATGAAATAATAAAACACAAGTAGCAAGATAAATATAAACCCAAGCGTATCAATAATTATATTAAATATGCATGATATAAACACTCCCAAGTAAAAGGCAGAGATTGTCAGATTGGTTTCAAAAGTAAAACCTGGTTGGGTGAGGCGGCTCACACCTGTAATCTTAGCACTTTGGGAGGCCAACATGGAAAGACTGCTTGAGGCCAGGAGTTTGAGACCAGTCTGAGCAACATAGCAAGACCCTGTCTCTTCAAAAAATATGAAATTGCCAGGCATGGTGGCTCACACCTGTAATCCCAGCACTTTGGGAGGTGGGAGTGAGAAGATGCCTGAGCCCAGAGGTTCAAGACCAGCCTGGGCAACTTGGTGAGACCTTGCTTTACAATAAATCAAAAAAATTAGCCAGGCATGGTGGCACATGCCTGTGGTTCCAGCTACCTGAAAGGCTGAGGTGGGAGGATCCCCTGAGCCCAGTAGGTTGAGGCTGCAGTGGCCATGAGTGTGCCACTGCACTCCAGCCTGGGTGACAGAGTAAGACTCCAACTCAAAAAATATATATATTATATATATATAATCAACTGGGCATGGTGGTGCACATCTGTAGGCCTGCTACTCAGGAGGCCAAGGTGGGAGGATTGCTTGAGTCCAGAGGTGGAGATTGCAGTGAATCATGACCATGCCACTGCACTCCAGCCTGGGCAACAAAGCTAGACACTGTCTAAAAAAAAAAAGTAGCAAAATCCAACTATAGTGTCTGGTAAATTCTAGAAACCCACTGAAGTATTTAAGTACAGACAGGGTAAAAAAAGTTGGAGTGGCTACATGAATAGCGGAAAAAGTATATTTCAAAATAAAGAATAATACCAAAGATAAAAAGGGACATATTATAACGACAAAGACATCAATGAATCAAGAAGTCATAATCCTAACTGTGTATGCACCTAATACTAGAGTATCAAAATACAGGCACAGTGGCTCATGCCTGTAATCCCAGCACTTTGTTTGTTTCTTTGTTTTAGAAAGACAAGGCCTCAGGCTGGTCTGCAATTTCTGGGCTCAAGCAATCCTCCCCCCTCAGCCTTATAAAGGCTGAGGGGGGAGGATTATTATACTTATAATCCAAAGTGCTGGGATTATAAGTATGAGTTACTAAGTCCAGCCAACCCCATCACTTTGGAGGCCAAGGCAGGAGGATTACTTGAGCCCAGGAGTTTGAGACCAGCTTAGGCAACATAACAAGACCTCGTCTCTAAAAATAAAAATAAATAACTGGCCAGGAATGGTGGCACACACTGAAAGTCCCAGCAACTCAGGAGGCTGAGGCAGAAGGATCATCTGAGTTCAGGAGGTCGAGGCTGTGGTGAGCCGTGATTGTGCCACCACACTCCAGCCTGGGCAAGAGTGAGGTTCAGACTCAAAAACAAAACAAAACAAGAAATGAAAGACAGAAAAATAATGACAGAACCAAAGAAAGCATAGATTAATATGCAATTATGGTTGGAGATTTTGGCAATCCTCTTTCAGTAATTGTTGACAGTTATTGGTCATAATTTATAGAAACTCAGCAAAGGTATACAAGGCTTGAACAAAACATTTAACCAGTTTAAGATAATTCATATTAATAGACTATCCAGCAACAGTAGAACAGGCATTTTCACATGCACATTCACCAAGATATACCATATTTGGAGATATAGAACAAGTCTTTTAAAAAACATGCAAATATATAGTCAGGGTCCCATTCTGTTGTCTAGGCTGGAGTGCAGTGGTATGGTCATGGTTTCACTGCAACCTTGACTTCTGTGCTCAAGTGATCCTCCCATCTCAGCCTTCTGAGTAGGTGAGACTACAGGTGTATATAGTCTTTTTAATTTTTGTAGAGACAGATGTCTCCCTATGTTGCTCAGGCTGGTCTCGAACTCCTGGCCTCAAGTGATGCTCTTGGAGCCTCAACCTCCTAAGTCACTGGGATTGCAGGCCAGAGCCACCACACCTGGTTAAAAGAAGCCTTAAAAAACCTTTTTTTGTTTTTTGAGACAGGGTCTCACTCTGTCACTCCCTTGGCTCACTGCAGCCTCAATATCCTGGGCTCAGGTGATACTAACCAGTTACTTCTTCCTTCCTCCCAAGTAGCTAGGACTACAGGTGCACACCACCACACATAGCTAATTTTTGAATTTTTTGTAGAGACAAGGTCTTGCTATGATGCCTAGACTGGTCCCAAACTCCTAGGTTCAAGCAATTCTCCTGTCTTGGCCTCCTAAAGTGCTAGAATTACAGGCATGAGCCATGCCCGGCCTTACAAAACTTTAAAAAAATTTAAGTCACATCTCTTACCACAATAAAATTAAACTAGAAAGCAATAACAGAATGATATCTGGAAAATCTTCAAATAGTGGAGATTAAATAACCACTTGTAAATAATCTCTGGATAGCCTGTGGATCAAAGACATCACAAGGGAAATTAAAACATTTTGAACTGAATGAAAATGAAAACATGACATATTCAATGATCTGAGATGCTGCTATAGTAATGCTAAGAGGGAAATTTATAGCACTACTTGGACATATTACACAAGAATAAATGTCTCAAATAAATAATTTAAAAATAAATGCTTCATCAACCAGGGTACCTGCATAACAAACATTTGTATACCTAATTCTGAACTGTACCCCACATAGTTACAATAAAAAATGTATTAAAAAAATAAAGTGCAGATTCTTGGACCCCACGCCAGACCGACTGAACCTGAACTTCCACCCGGGAGGGCAGACATCTTAACAAGTTTCCCCAGATGATTTTCATGATGCCATGGGACCCAAAAATAGGTAAGAAGCACCCTGATGTATTAAAAGCCAGCTACTTACAAATTCAGCTATATAAACATATCAAATATTTAAAAATATTTTTAAAAATAAAAAAATAAAAGTAAATGCCCTCACTCTAAAATAAATAAATAAACTGATAAATGTAGGTCTTTGCTTCCCTTCTCATTTATTTTTAAATTGACAAAACTGTAAACATTTATAGTGGACAACATCATGCTTTGAAACTGTCTCTTGAAGAAGCTCTTTGGGTATGAAATGGCTCAATTCAAGTGACCGTCAAGAGTGTCTGAGATAGAATATCTGGAAGATTCTAACAGATGGGACATGACACAGCAGAGAATGCATCCCTGATTGGGACACTCAAGACAGCCTCCCAGCAGGTCCTGGTTCTCATCTTCTTGACATGACCACTCAGGACTGTTGTTCCCAGTGACAGAGTTTGTTTTCCAAGATGACCAACTGATCTCTCACCTCCTCTTTTTACAACATAACTTTGAACCCCTCCTAAGACACAAGAATGATGCAAATGGGCTTCCAAAGCTGGGGCGTAAAAGGCAATAGGGCTTCTGCCTAGGTTTCTTGGGATGCTCACCCTTGGAGGCCAGCTGCCGTGCGGTGAGGACGTCCCCCAACCCTGGCCACATGGAGGTCACGTGTGTTCCAGGTGACAGCAGCAACTGCCAGACATGAGTGAATGTTTTCAGGGGACTACCTTCCAGCAGTAACGTCACCTCTCAGACGCTGGAGAATAGATGAGGCTTTCCCCGCTGAGCCCTGTCCAGACAGATTTGCAAGCTAAAGAATTGTTTTGGTTTTTTTAAAAACAGTTTTATTAAGACATAAATCAGACACTATAAAATTCATCAATTTAAAGGCTATAATTCAGTGGTTTTTAGTGTATTCAGAGATGCACAACGGCACAATCTTGGAGAATTTTCATTATCCTACAGAAACACTCTTCTCATTAGCAACCAATCTCCATTTTCTTCCCAAACCCCTCCCAGTCCTAGGCAACCACTCATCTACGTTGTCTCTAATAGAATTGCTTATTCCATACTTTTCATGGAATGGAATCATACAATATGAGGTCTTTTGCGACTGGCTTCTTTCACTTAACATGCCTTCTAGGTTTATACACACTGTAGATGTTTCTTTTCTTTTCTTTTTTTTGAGTTGGAGTCTCACTCTGTAGCCCAGGTGGAGTGCAGTGGCACACTCACTACCACAGTCTCGACCTGCTGGGCTCAGGTGATCCTTTCGCCTCAGCCTTCCAAGTAGCTGAAACCACAGGTACACGCCACCACATCTGGCTAATTTTCTGATTTATTGTAGAGACAATGTCTTGCCAAGTTGCCCAGGTTAGTCTCAAACCTCTGGACTCAGGCAATCCTCTCACCTCTGCTTCCCAAAATGCTGGGGTTACAGGCATGAGCCACCACGCCCAGTGATTTTTTTAAATTCCTTTTTATTGCTGAATAGTATTCCATTTGTACACTGCTTATGTTTTATTTATCCATTTTTCAGTTGACTGACATTTGGGTTATTTCCACTTTTTGGCTACTGTGAATAAGCTGCTATAAACATTCATATAAATTTGTGTGTGGACCTAACTTTCACTTCTCTTGGGTATACACCTAAGGAGTGAAATTTCTGGATTCTATACCTCTGTTTAATTTTTTTTTTTTTTTTGAGTTGAAGTCTCACTCTGGCACCCAGACTGGAGTGCAGTGGCCGCTCCCGGCCACCACAGCCTCGACCTGATGGGCTCCGGTGATCCTTCCGCCTCAGTGTTCCCAGTAATGGGAACTACAGGCGTGTGCTACCACGCCCGGCTAATTTTTTGATTTATTGTAGAGATGAGGGCTCACCAAGTTGCCCAGGCGGGTCTCGAACCCGCAGGCTCAGGCATCCACTCACCTCGGCCTCCCAAAGCACTGGGATTACAGGCTGAGTCACCGAGCCCGGCCTGTTTAACATTTTTAAACAGTTTGCCAGACTGTTTATTTTCTTCGTTCTTTCTTTTTTTTTTTTGAGTCGGAGTCTCACTCTGTCACACAGGCTGGAGCGCACTGGCATGCTTGGCCACAGCAGCCTCGACCTGCTGAGCTCAGGTGATCCTTCCACATCAACCTTCCAAGAAGCTGGAGTTACAGGTATATGTCACCACGCTCAGCTAATATTTTTTTGATTTTGTAGAGATGAGGTCTTACCATGTGGCCCAGGCTGGTCTTGAATCCCTGGGCTCAGGGAATTCTCTCGCCTCCACCTCCCCAAATGCTGGGATTACAGGCATGAGCCACTGCGCCCGGCCCAGATTGTTTTCTAAAATGGCTACATCAGGCTGGGTGCAGTGGCTCGCGCCTGTAATCCAAGCACTTTGGGAGGCAGAGATGAGAGTATTGCATGAGCCCAGAGGTTCAAGACCAGCCTGCCAACATGATGAGCCCTTGTCTCTACAACAAATCAAAAAAATTAGCTGAGTGTGGTGGTGGGTGCCTACAGTTCCAGCTATTTGGAATGCTGAGGAGAGAGAGCCTAGTCAGTTGAGGCTGCGGTAGCCATGAACATGCAATTGCACTCTAGCCTGGGCAACAGATTGAGACTCTGACCCCCCAAATAAATAAAGAAGTAAATAATAATAAAGTAAATAAATAAAAAATGGCTGCACCATTTTACAAGCCCATCAGTAGTGTAGTAAGTCTTTAATTTCTGCAAATATTCCTCAATACTTATTTTTTTTCCACACTGGCCATCTTAGTGGATATGAAGTGGCTTTGATGTGTTTTACCCAGTTGAGGCATTGTGATTTTGATGTGTTTTTCCCTGGTAAGTAATGTTGAGTTGCTTTTCATGTGGTTACTGGTCATGTGTATATCCTCTTTGGAAAAAGGTCTATTCAGATTCTTTGCCCATTGTTTAATTGGGTTTTCTTTTTCTTTTTTTTTTTTGAGTTGGAGTCTCACTCCATTGCCCAGGCTGGAGTGCAGTGGCATGTTCATGGTCAACCCAGTGTCGACCTGCTAGGTTCCAGTGATCCTTCCACCTCAGCCTTCCAAGTAGCTGGAACTACAGGCACGTGCTATTGCGCCTGGCTAATTTTTTAAATCTAGGTCTCATTAAGTTGCCCAGGCTGGTCTTGAACCCACGGACTCAGGCAATCCACTCACCTCAGCCTCCCAAAGTGCTGGAATTACAGGCTGAGCCACCAAGTCTGGCCTTTTCTTTTTCTTTTCTTTTTTTTTTTTGAGTCAAAGTCTTACTCTATTGCCCAGGCTGGAGTGCAGTGCATGTTCACAATCACTGCAGCCTCGACCTGCTGGGCTCAGGCAATCCTTCTGCCTCAGCCTTGCAAGTAGCTGGAACTACAGGCACGTGCTACCACATCCGACTTATTTTTTTATTTATTGCAGAGACGAGGTCTCACCAAGTTGTCCAGGCTGGTCTTGAACCCCTGAGCTCAGGCAATCCTCTCGCCTCAGCCTCCCAAAGTGTTGGGATTACAGGCTTGAGCCACCGCGCCCAGCAGGTTTTCTTTTATTATCACGTTGTAAGAGTCTTTTATATATTTTAGCTACAAGTTTCTTAACCGATATGTAATTTGCAAATATACCCTCCCATTCTGTGGGTTGTCTTTTCAATTTCTTGATGGTGTCTTTGACACACGGACTAAATCTTGATGATGTCCAATTTATTTTTCTTTTGTTGCTTATGCTTTTGGTGTCTTATCTAAGGAACCACTGTGTAATCCAAGGTCATGAAGATTTATTCCAGTATTTTCTCCTAAGGGTTTTACGGTTTTAGCTTATACATTTAGGTGTTTGGTCAATTTTTAGTTAATGTGTGTGTGTGCATGGTGTGAGGAAGTGCTCCCACTTTATTCTTATGCATGAGGACATCCACATGCTGAAGACGAATCTTTTCCCCATTGAATTGTCTTGGCATTCATCTCTAAAATCAACTGACAGCATATGTGCTTATATTTCTGGACTCTCAATCTTATTCCATTGAGCTATACTTCTATTCTTACGCCAGAACCACACTGTCTTTACCACTGTAGTTTTGTACTACGTTTTGTTTGGTTTTTTTTTTTTGAGTTGGAGTCTCACTCTTGTTGCCCAGGCTGGAGTGTAGTGGCATGCTCATGGCCACCACAGCCTTGACCTGTTGGGTTCAGGCGATCCTTCCGCCTCAGCCTTCCAAGTAGCTGGAACTACAGGCATGCATTACCGTGCCCGGCTTATTTTTTTTAATCTGTTGTAGAGATGAGGTCTCACCAAGTTGCCCAGGCTGGTCTCAGACCACTGAACTCAGGCAATCCTCTCACCTTGGCCTCCCAAAGTGCTGGGATTACAGGCTTGAGTCACCGTGCTGTCTTGTAATATTTGGAACCAGGAAGTGCGAGTGTTCCAACTTGTTCTTTTTCAACCCTGTTTTGGTGATTCTGGGTCCCTTTATTTTCCATATGAATTTAGGAATCAGTTTGTCCATTTCTTTTCTTTGTTTTATCATGGGGTACAAGTGAGGATTAACTACACAAGTAGGCTATATGCTGGTGAAGTTTGGGCTTCTAACTGGCTTTCACTCCCCCAGTAATGAACCAAATACCGTTTGTGCTGTCACGTGTCCCCCAACTCCCTCCCTTCCTCCTCTATCAGTGCCCAGTGACTGCCAATCCCTCTCTTGTACTAATGTGACTAATGTTCAAGGCCCACTTATGAGAACATGCGATATTCAGATCTTTGTTTCTGTGATAGTTCACTTAGTATGTCCAACTCCATCCAATTTGCTGCAAAGTCCATGATTTTATTCTTCCTTATGATGGGGCAATACTCCATTGTGTATATGTGCCACATTTTCTTTATCCAGTCCACTTTCTATGGGCAGTAGGGTTGGTTCCATATTTTTGCTATTGTGAATAGCGCAGCAACAAACATACATGTGCAGGTTTTATTTATTTATTTATTTATTTTGTAGAGCAATTTATGTTCCTCTGGGTATATTCCCAGGAGAGAGATTGCTGGATTGTATGGAAGGTCAATTTTTAGTTTTTTTAGGAATCACTATAGTGTTTTCCATAGAGGGTAAACTAGCTTGCACTCCCATCAACAGTGTAGAAGCTTTCCCTTATCTCTGCACCTGTGCCAGCATCTGTTGTTTTTTTGACTTATTAATGATAGCTATCCTTACCAGAGTCAGGTGGTATCTCATTACATTTGTGATTTGCGTTTCTCTGGTGATTAGTGAGGCTAAGCAGTTTTTCATGTGTCTGCTGGCTGCTTGTACGCCATCTTTTGAGAAGTGTCTGTTCATGTCCATTACCCATTGGTCCTTTCAACCTGGTTTGAGTTCCTTGTAGATTCTGGATTTTAGACCTTTGTCAGATGCATAATATTTTTCCCATTCTGTGTGTTGTCTCTTTGCTGTCTTGATAATTTCTTTTGCTGTGCAAAAACTTTTCAGTTTGATGATGTCGCACTTGTCTATCTTAGCTTTTATGGCATTTGCTTTTGGAAACTTGGTCAGTAATTCATTGCCTACTCTGATGTACATAAGGGTATTTCCTACATTTTCTTCTAGGATTCTTATAATTTGAGGTTTTACATTTAGGTCTTTGATCCATTTTGAGTTTATTTTTGTATATGGTGATAGATAGGGGTCTGGTTTCATTCCTCTGCATGTGGCCAGCCAGTTTTCCTAGCACGATTTGCTAAATGTGGTCTCCTTTCCCCAGTGATTGTTATTGGTGGCTTTGGCAGAGATGAGTTGGTTAAGAGACTGTGTTTTTGCTTCCAGAATCTCTGTCCTGTTCCTTTGATCTATGTGCCTCTTCTTTCTTTCTTTCCTTCTTTTTTTGCAGGGGAGGGAGTTGGAGTTGGAGTCTCACTCTGTCGCCCAGACTGGAGTGCAGTGGCCGCTCCCGGCCACCGCAGCCTCGACCTGCTGGGCTCCGGGGATCCTTCCGCCTCAGCCTTCCAAGTAGCTGGAACTACAGGCACGCGCTACCACGCCTGGCTAGTTTTTTGATTTAGGTAGAGATGAGGTCTCACCAAGTTGCCCAGGCAGGTCTCGAACCCGCGGGCTCAGGCAATCCACTCACTTCAGCCTCCCAAAGCGCTGGGATTACAGGCTGAGCCACTGAGCCTGGCTTGTACCTATTTTTGTACCAATAACAGGCTGTTTTGGTTACTGCATTGTAGTAAAGTTCAAAGTCTGGAAGTGTGATACCTTCTGCTTTGCTCTTTTTGTTGAGGACTGTTTTGGCTGTTTGTGTTCTTTTTTGTTTCCATATGAATCTCTGTATTGTCATTTCCAGGAGTGAAAAAATGATGTTGGTAAGTTGTTCAATCTGTAGACTGCCTTGGGTAGGATGGACATCTTGGCAATAATGATTCTTCCAATCCATGGACATAGAATGCTTTTCCATTTGTTTGTGTTATCCTTGATTTCTTTGAGCAGCATTTTGCAGTTAATCATTGTAAAGGTCTTTCGCTTCTCTGGTTAGGTGGATGCCAAGGTATTTGTTTTTGTGTATGTGTTGCTATCATGAATTTTGTGCTTTTTATTCGGTTCTCTGCCTGCTTGTTGCTGGTGTATAGAAATGCAACTGTCTTTTGCACGTTGGTTTTGTACCCCATGACTTTACCAAAGTCACTTATCAGTGCACAGAGGCTTTTGACAGACTCCCTAGGGTCTTTAAGATATAGAATCATATCATTCACAGAGTGACAGCTTGGCCTCATCTTTTCCTATCTGGATACCCCTGATTTCCTTCTCTTGCTTGATTACTCTGGCTAGGACTTCCAGCACTATGTTGAACAGGAGGGTTGAGAGTGGGCATCCTTGTCTTATTCCCATTCTTAGAGGAAATGCTTCCAAGTTCTGGCCATTGAGCAAAATGTTGGCTGTGGATTTATCATAGATGGCTCTTACTGTTTTGAGGAATGTTCCTTCCATGCCTAAGAGTGCTCAAGAGTTTTTATAAGGGATGCTGGATTTTGTTGAATGCTTTTACTGTGTCTAATGATGTAATCATGTGGTTCCTGATTTTACATCTGTTAATGTGCTGAATTATGTCTATGGTCTTGTGAATTGTGAATGCTGAACCAGCCCTGCATCCCAGGAATGATGCCCACTTGGTCATGGTGGGCTGTTCTTGAGATATGTTGTTGGATCCAATTTGCTAGAATCTTGTTGAGAATT
The DNA here is from genome assembly GCA_963574415.1 of Tarsius wallacei. Taxonomy (NCBI): domain Eukaryota; kingdom Metazoa; phylum Chordata; class Mammalia; order Primates; family Tarsiidae; genus Tarsius; species Tarsius wallacei. The sequence continues at coordinate 2,882 of CAUYQG010047341.1, read as the reverse complement.
TTTGCTTCTGCAGTTTCTGACAATTAAGTTTGTGAGCTCATACCTCGTTTATGAACTCAGTCATTGCTGACTATCACTACAGTCACCTTCAAAGTGCTCCCCTTAGAAAGCTATGCACTAATGCCAGCACCTAGTCCATCCGCCAAAGCAATTTTGGAAATCTTTCTCTGGAATGGCCATCAAAGTTGTCATTGTGTTACCCTTGATGTCATCAAAATGTCTTCATTTCAATATTTCCTTTATTTTCAGATAAAGAAAAAAGTAATTGGGGGCCAGATCAGATTAGTAGGGAGGGTGTTCCGATACGGTTATTTGTTTACTGGCTTAAAACTCCCTCACAGACAGGGTTGTGTGAGCTGGTGCATTGTCATGATGCAAGGGCTCCTTTGAGACCATTTTTGCCCACACCTTTCTCATGTCAAGATTTTCAGTTAAGATTTTCCTATTTCTCTATTGATGTTTATTTGGTCTGCTATGCTTCTCACAGTCAGCTGACAATTTTGATGCACAGTTCAATGAATTTTTGCAATGTTTTCATCAGTTCTGCTCTTTACTGACTGTCCTGACCTCTCTTCATCAGTGATGCTTTCTCTCCCCTCAGAAAAAAACATTTAATCCATTTGTACACTGCCATTTTCTTCATTGCATTATCCCCATAAACCTGGACTAACATGTCCCTGATTTCATTTCCACTCTTGCCAAGTTTAACAAGAAATTTAATGTTTGTCTGTTGCTCTAATTCAAGCTCTGACATTCTTATGACAACACTCAAAAACATGCAACAATAAGGAAGACCACTCAGCAAGACACATTGACATGAATACAGATGTGAGGCACTGATATACCAAGATTATAAAACCATACTGAGTTGTTTGCACAGTATTGCCAAAGTAAGCACACAGTGGCAAGTTCACAAACTCATTGTGAGACCTTGTATATTCATCAAAAACATTGGCTTGTAATTCTCTTTCCTTGTTAGGTCTTTGCCAGATTTGGGTATTAGTATGATGTTTGCTTCATAAAATGAGTTGGGGAGCATTCCATCTTTCTTGATAGACTGGAATACTTTCAGTAAGATTGGTATCAGCTCCTCCTTATATGTCTTGTAGAATTCAACTGGGAAGATATCTGGTCCAGGGCTTTTTTTAGTGGGGAGATTATGACTGAATCAATTTCCTGGATTGTTATTGGCTTGTGAGTTTCAATTTCATCTTCTTTTTTTTTTTTGAGTTGGAGTCTCACTTTGTCACCCAGGCTGGAGTGCAGTGGCACTCTCACGGCCACCACAGCCTCAACCTGCTGAGCTCAGGCAATCCTTCTGCTTCAGCCTTCCAAGTAGCTGGAATTACAGGCATGTACCACCACACCTGGCTTATTTATTTATTTATTTATTTAATATTTATTTATTTATTTATTTATTTATTTATTGTAGAGGTGAGGTCTTACCAAGTTGCCCAGGCTGACCTCAAAACCGTGTTTCAGGCAATCCTCTCACCTTGACCTACCAAAGTGCTGGGATTTTAGGCATAAGCCATTGCGCCTGGCCCAATTTCGTCTTATTTCAACCTTGGGAGGTTGTGAGATGTGAAAAAGTCCTCCCTTTCCTTTAGGTTTTCTAGGTTATCTGCACACAGGTGTTCGTAGTAATGTCTGATAATCTTTTGAATTTCATCAGGGTCAGTTGTGAATCTTCCTTTTGCATTTCTAATTGTGTTTAATTGAACTCTCTCTTTTATAAAAATCTGGCCAGGGGTTTATCAATCTTGTTTATAATTTCAAAGAACCAGATTTTGTCTTGTTGATCCTTTCTATAATATGTTTGTCTTCTATATCCTGCAACTGATTTTATCTTGGTGATCTGGATTCTTCTGCTTAAGTTAGAATTTAGGTGATCTTGCCTTTCTAGCTTCCTTAGGTGTGATGTTAGGCTGTTTACTTGTGACCTTTCTATTTTCTTGATGTGTGCATGCAACGCTATTAATTTTCCCTTTTAAAAAAATTTTTGAAGATGTGGGGTACAATTCAGGGTTAGGTATACAAATGTTTGTTATGCAGGTACCCTTGTTGATGAGGTGTGCACCCAGCAGTTTCCCACTATGAACTTTTTTGTTAACACTGATTTATTGGCATCCCAGAGATTCTGATGTGTCTTGGTTTTCATTTGTTTCCAGGAATCTTTATTTCTGTCTTGATTTCTGTGTTGACCCAGAAGTCACTTATCAGCATATTGCTTATATCTCTGTCTTTGCATATTTTGGGGGAAATCTTGTTGGTGGCAATAATTATTTTTATTCCACTGTGATGTGACAAGATGCATGGTATTGTTTAGATCTTTTGAAATTTGTTCAGGGTGGGCTCGGTGGCTCAGCCTGTAATCCCGTGTTTTGGGAGGCCTAGGTGAGTGAATTGCCTGACCCCGTGGGTTCAAGACCTGCCCAGGCAACTTGGTGAGACCTCATCTCTACAATAAATCAAAAATTAGCTGGGCGTGGTAGCGCGCGCCTGTAGTTCCAGCTACTTGGAAGGCTGAGGCGGAAGGATCGCCGGAACCCAGCAGGTCGAGGCTTCGGTGGCTGGGAGCGTGCCACTGCACTCCAGTCTGGGCGACAGAGTGAGACCCCAACTCAAAAAAAAAAAAAAAAAAAGAAATTTGTTCATGCTTTTGTGGGAAGCCGTAAGCCATAGAGGAACTCCACTGGATGAACCTGAAGCGGGAATTGCTGGCCGAGGGCACGGCTCCAGCAAAAGGAAGCAACTATGGTAAAGGCAAGGCCCCATAGACCCCGTGGATGGACATCTATTCTGATAAGAAAAATAAAATTGTTATATAAATAAAGGAATGTTATGATAAAAAACAATGGAGACCATGAGATGAACAGACA
>CAUYQG010047338.1:0-13878 GCA_963574415.1 Tarsius wallacei | reverse complement strand
AACTCTTGATCCCACCACCTCCACCTCCCCCACCCAAAGAAAATTCTTCCCCAGTTAGAGACAGTGGTGGATTGACCAAGGGAAAATGAGAACAAGTCAGATCAGGGCTGAGTTGGACCTGGTGGGATGGGTGATGGATTGGTTGTTGGGGGAGAAGAAAAAGGGGATGTGAGACTTGGGTATAAAATAACTGGGTACATTGTGGTGCTGTAACTAAGCTGGGGAAGAATTTTCTTTGGGTGGGGGAGGTGGAGGTGGTGGGATCAAGAGTTCTATTACTGCCGGGCTCGGTGGCTCAGCCTGTAATCCCGCGCTTTGGGAGGCTAAGGTGAGTGGATTGCCTGAGTCTGTGGGTTCGAGACCCACCTGGGCAACTTGGCGAGACCTCATCTCTACAATAAAGCAAAAAATTAGCCGGGTGTGGTAGCACACACCTGTAGTTCCAGCTACTTGGAAGGCTGAGGCGGAAGGATCGCCGGAGCCCAGCAGGTCGAGGCTGTGGTGGCCAGAAGCGTGCCACTGTACTCCAGTCTGGGTGACAGAGTGAGACTCCAACTCAAAAAAAAAAAAAGGAGTTCTATTACGTCAGAGAAGCCTTTTACAATGGCAGAGGAAATGCTACTGGCTACTCTTTCTTCTTGGTTTGAGAAGCTATTTCTAGAGGGCTGTGGTCCAGAGAGACTCCCCTAGCCTTAGCGGGGAGGTCAAGGTCAACCTCGGGCTTTAGATTCCATATACCTACTTCTAGCCTCTTTGTACCCAAGCCCCTGGATACAAAGCTACTCACCCTCTCAACCCCTTCCCTTCTAGAAAGTCCTAGAAAGGTTCCCTTCTCTACTGTCTGTTACAGAAAGTGAAAAGATTTACCTTGGACATATGGTGCTCCGGGAAACAGAAGGTGAGCAGAGCAGGGGGAAGCTGAAAAACACCAGCTCAGGCTCTCCCCTCTCTGGGTGGTGGTCACCTGTGCTGCCTAGTGGGGAAGCCCTGACATCAGGTGCCTCCAATGCTGATGAAAAATTAACCAAGAAGCATGAGTGGCATTTGGCTTTCAAGAGACGTGATCTTTATTTTGTTTCCAGTCCAGTTGAGAAAGATGAGTAAAGGGTGTCCTAAAGGGGAGGACAGAGATGCCAGCAGTACCTTAGGCAATGCCTGCCCTGCCCCATGGCCCAGAGCCCAGGAAGGAGCTTGGTATACTTTCATCTGTCCTTCCAAGAGCTGGATTTGAACTCAGGGCCAGCTCCAGGCTCTGTTACTCTTTTATTATCCTCAGGTTCCTAAGCTGATAAAAGAGCCAGAGATTCCATCCAGTTGGAGTGCTTTGAAGAGTGATTGAGCTAGCCCTGAAAACCAGTACTCAAGTCCAGGCAACTGACCAGGCCAGAGATTGGAGCCTGTACTAGCAGTGAGCACATAATAAATGCACATTCTTTTTTAACATATGTACATATATACATACATATATATGTGTGTGTATATACATATACACACATACACACATACACACATATATATATACATTGAGTTGGAATCTCACTCTGTTGCTCAGGTTGGAGTACAGTGGCATGATCACAGTTCACCACAGCTTTGATCTGGAGATGCACACTCTTTATGCACTCCATTGCTCCTGGGTCTGCTCTGCTCTTTCCTCCAGGCAAAGACAACTCTGCTTCCCCGTTAGAAGCCCTGGAAGGGGCAGCAGCCACTGGGAACACTGGAGACATGGGCATGCTCTGCATGGGCTGCTACCTGGAGCAGTGTCCCTTGGCCACAAGTGCTGGGATGATCTGTTGGACCTTGCTGGGTCTGGTTCTGGTGTTGGGCCTGGGTTTGGGGCCCTGCCAGATGACTGAGTAAGGCATGAGTCATGGCTCTGGCTACGTCTGGGGTCCCTGAAGCCACAAGCCCCAACACATTAGCCTCCATATCATCCGAGCTGTCACGAAGAATGAGGGGACAGACCCAGGCGCTAGTAGCAGACCTGGCCGTCAGGTCACTAAGCAGAACCCCGGTGCTTGGGGACAGGTGTCTGGAGCCGAAGGAGCTGTTGAGTGAGGAGGTGAGAAGGAGCACAGAGCCACTGCTGTCCACGGTGGCCAGGATGCTGCTTGATGGGGTTGCGACAGTTTGCAGGGGTGGTGGGCAGATGTCAGGGCTGGGCACCCCAGAGGGTAGGGCTGCCTTTAGCTGTGCCAGCAGTTCTGGACCAGCTGAAGGATTGGGGGTGGTAAACAAGATGCCCTGGGGCATAGGTAGCTGCAGTGCTGGCTCCAAGGTAGGCCTGGGCCCAGCTGAGGGCATCTCCACCCCCAGGTCTCTTGTCAGTAGACTCAGCAGGGAGTCCCCGGCAAGGTCCAAGGTGGTGGCGAGTGCTGCTCTGCGTAGCACGGCTGCCAATTTGGGGTTGGTGGCTCGGGCCCCTGGGCCCAGGGGCGTCCTGTCGGTGTGGCAAAGCAGCGGACAGAGGCCTTCTGTGCCCTGAGCTGCCAGAGCCCTTGCCAGGGCTGCGTCCACCAGGAAGCCCTCTTGAGCCAGTGTGGTGGGGCCCCCCAGCAGGTGTGACCAGGGCAGGCGGCCGAAGCGTGCGTGTAGTAAGTGCAGGGTGGGCAGAGCTGCGGGCAGTCCCAGGCCCGGGGCCAGGGTCTGGGTGGGGCCTGATGTCAGAGCAGTTGAATTGCCCGAGGAGCTATTGTGGAAGAGGCCCCAGAACATGGCACCTGCGGGAGACAAAGGGGTCACACAGGGGTCAGGGGCACTCAGTAGCCTCAGGTGAAGGGTCACTGACCTGTTTGCGTCAAGACCCCTTGATTGAGCCTGGGATCTGAAGTTACTGACCAGGCTTGGGGTCAAGATTACACAGACCTGGGTTCGAGGGTCACAGTCTAGGTTTGGGGTCACTGCTCAAATCCTAGGTCCTGCTCACTAACCAGTCTTGAGGTCAGGGCTACTGACTGCCTGAGTTCCAGGTCACTGATCAGGCCCTGGGTTGGGACCGCTGTCTGGGGTCATGGATCACTGACCTAGCCCTGTGGCATGAGGATGCACCACTGCCAGGCACAAAGCCGCTCCAACTCCGGCGTCCACGACATTGCCCCCGGCAATGAGCAGCTCTTGGCCCAGGTGGGAGCATGTGGCTGTAGCAAGGAAGGGACTGTCATGGGGAGGAGCCTGGGATCAGTGACCCCCGACCCCGCCCCACCCCCAGTCGCCCAACACTGACCTGCAGGGCTAATGATGGCACCATGGTGGTATACGCCAGGGCGATGGGAGTGTCCTCTTGGTGGAGGGGCCACAGAGCCCAAGCCTCCTGTCGAGCTGCCCCTAGCATGGAGCTGCCACACAGCCAGGGAAGTGCCAAGGGCCAGCAGCAGCAGGGCTGCCACTAGACGGGCCCAGGCTCCGGGCAGCCCACCAGCCTTGTTCCTGCAGAGAAGGGTGTCTTGAACCAGGGCTGGGGCGGCGAGACTCCCAAGATACCCAAGAGAACCCAAGGAATGTTTCTCAAAAGGGTTTGATTTTTAAAGGGAGTACACATTTGCCGTGGAGAAAAAGGGCTTCCAGGCAGAGGGCACAGCACAGACGAAGACATGGAGATGGGAAAGAACTTGGAGAAGCTGAGGCTAGCTAGAGAGGGAGTCTGAAAAGAAGGGTGGAGAGGCAGAGTTGAGGCAGGTGGGAGGGAGGCCTGACAGGGTCTTGGAAGACAGGGGAGCAGGGGCTGGGGAGCAGGGCTTGCCAGGTGTGGCCAGGTTCCAACCTGCCCAGGGAGTTGGGGGCTGGGGACCTTTGACAGAGCAGCAGACAGGACAGGGGCTGGCTTGACAGAAATGTCCCTTCAGTCACTCAGACCTTTGATCGACTGGCTCAAGCCAGGTCTGGGGCTGCAGCCTTGGTTTCCCCCATTCAATCAGAAGGTTCCTGGAGCTGAGCCCAGCACAGGACTGCCTCCTCCAGGGGCTCCAGAGAGAGGGACTTGCCAGCCTCAAGCCTAAGGATCCAGGTGCCCAGACCCCTCCCTCACTCACCTGGAGGAGTCCTGGGGCCTCCAGGGGTCAGGAACCAGCGGCTCTGATGTCTCCCCCTCCTCCTGCTCCTCCTCTGACTCCAGGCTTGCCTCCCAGAGCAGCAGCTTCTGGTAGACTACAAACTCTGCTGCAGGTTCCATGGCCCCCTGTGCCTGCCCCAGCCCTCCTGCCTGCCAGCCCTCCCGGCTGCGCCTCAGAGGCCCTGCCCAAGCTGGGTCAGCAAGTGGGAGGTGGAGGCGACCTTGGGAAAGGGTGGTGGTGAAATCTAGAACAGGTTTGGGCAGGGCGTGGAGCCAAGGAGGCTGTGCATGAGACTGCCCCATTAGAACACAAGACCTGAGAAGCTCTCACGACAGGGTTCCCACTGCGGCTGCTGATCAGAAGTCACAGCTCAGTGAGGCCCAGGAGGAGTCCAGTCCTAAGGTCACGGCCTTGAGACCAAGGACACCTGCTGGCCCTCTCCCCTTGGGGGATGCTGCCCCTGGATCCCTAGGCTGCCCAGGACTGTGGACTTGAATTAGAGCTACAATTATATGGTGGCCTAGGTCGGAGTTCAGCACGTGACTAGGTTCTGTTGCCGTGGTGTCTGGTTTCCGGCTGGAGACTAGCCGGGCTCAGCCTGAGGTTTCTTTGAGGTCTGGGTTTCTCTGGGGAACAACTTGGTTGAGGATGGCGACTCCCTGGGCGTGTTGTGTGACTTGTCCAGCAGGTGGCGCCACAGACCTCGGTGGGAACCACAGCCTGGTTCACTCTGGGATTCACATCAAGGCCCTGAACTACTGCAAAACAGCGCTGTTTGTAACGGCTCCGCATTGGAAACTGCCCAAACATCCATTATCGGTAGAATGAATGATGTAAGCCACGGCAGAATTCTCTGCAGCAATGAGAATGGACGATGTATAATTATGTGCAATCTATACACGGATCTTACAAACCAAAAATGACTGAAAGAAGCCAGACACCAACAAGTGCACTGCGCTTTTATTTATTTAAAGTGCAAAACAGGCAAAGCTAGTCTCTCTGCCACTAGAAGTCATGTCGTGGCTGGAGCAGGATCGAGAAGCCCTCTGGCGATGTTGTTTCTTAATCTGGGTGTGGGTTACATGGGTGTGTTGATCGTGAAAATGCATCAAGTTGTTCACTTATGAAGTATCCACTTTCTTGTATGTATATTGTATTTCAATAGAAAGTAGGGAATAAAAGCTCAAGTATTTTCTTTTTCTTTTTCTTTTTTTGAGTCGGAGTCTCACTATGTCGCCCAGGGTGGAGTGTAGTGGCATGCTCACGGTCACCGCAGCCTCGACTGGCTGCGCTCAGGCAATCCTTCTGCCTCAGCCTTCCAAGTAGCTGGAACTACAGGTACACAATACCACGCCCAGCTAATTTTTGATTTATTATAGAGACGAGGTCTCACCAAGTTGCCCAGGCTGGTCTTGAACCCCTGGACTCAGGCAATCCTCTCTCCTCGGCCTCCCAAAGTGCTGGGCTTACAGGCTTGAGCCATCACGCGTGATCTAGTATTTTCTCCATAAAAACAACAACCACAAACGTCATCCTTTAATCCTCTTTACAAGCAAGTACAGGATTGTTTTTTGTTTTGGACATTGGTGTGCATCAGAATCTCTTAGGGAGCTTGTTCGATGAGATTACTGGGCTCCCCTTCCAGAGATTCTGACTGGAGGTCTGGGGTAGTGACCAGGAATTTGCTCTCCTAACTCCCGGGTGATGCTGAGCCACACTTTGAATAGCACCACCTACAAACAGTCGTGTACACCTGCTGTTTCCACCTCCTTACCTCCCTTTTCTTTCCTGTCTCCAACTCTCCAGAGAAAGCTTTGGATTCCAAGTTTTTTTTTTATTTCTTGGCCCAATAAAAACCAAACAAATAAACAAACCAACCAAATGGAGAGAACTGCATAGGGCTGCCGACTTCTAATTTTGCCAGTGGTGGGCAGGAGTCACAATTACCATCTGCTCTCATTTCATAACATAATTTGATTTCACTTCCTGTTCACACAATGCAGGAATCTCAGAATGAAAGTCAGTCCTTCCTTCCTAAGAAAAGGCATCTGGAAATCTTAGGTGTCTGTGCTGCCTCCGTCTGCTGCCCCATCCTCAGCCTGGCCTCTGGGCTCCCTATGTCCAGCAGACGTGATTCTTGGCCCCTGCCCAGAATTCCCCTGCTGACATCCCCTACTCTTAGAGCTAGGTCCCGATGAGTTCTTTGGGACAAGACCTCCACAGGTTTGGTCCTGGGGACCTCTCCCTATGAGGCCTTTCTCATTTCCACAGCTCTGGGCCTGAACAGCTCTGCTCCGTGCACCCCCAGACATGCCTATTAGCTAAGCTCCAGTTAGATGCCAGGGGTTCTAGGGATAAATGTGCTCAGGCCAAAGCAGCTTCAGGGGCAGATGGAGCTGGTAATTTGGGGGCTGGGGTTGGGGGTGGCATTTGGCATTGGTTTCAGGAGACCTGGGTCTAGTCCAGTGTCTGCTACTGACTCCATATGTGACTGTAGCAAGACATTTAGCCTCTGGGAGTCTTGACTCCACTTCTGTATAATGGGGATCATAGTATTTATCCTCCTGGGTTGTTTTGAGGTTTAAATAAGAAAACACATTGAACGCATCTAGGCCAGTGCTTAGTACAGAGCACACCCTCTAAAAACGTGAGTTCCTTTCTGCTCTATGGGCCCCCACGCCTATGATTCCCACACCTGCAAATACACACACACAAACACAACACTTGCTCACTCGTGGGGTGGCTTGAAGTCTGAAGTGTAAGACTGTAGATCCATTTGTTCCTTCATTCATTTCCTTATTTATTCATTCATATTCTTATCCTAATGGTTCTCAGCCTTAGTTGCTCATTAGAATCACCTGGGAAACTTTAACGGTCTTGGCCCCTGCCCAGAATTCCCCTGCCCTAATACCTAGACAGACCAGTGAATTAGCTAAATCAGAATCTCTGGGTTGGAGAGTCCTCAATAATTGTTAAAGCTTCCCAGATGTTTTCAATGTGCAGGCAAGGTTGAGAACCACTATCTTATCTAACCCCCTAGTCCAGTGATTTTCAAAATTGGAATCAACTGTTGTGAGCCAGAGTCTCACTCTGTCACCCAGGCTAAAGTACAGTGGCGTGATCATGGCTCATTGCAGCCTCAACCTCCTGGGCTCAGGTGATCCTTCTGCCTTGGCCTCCTGAGTAGCTGGGACTACAAGCGTGCACTACCATGCCTGGCTAATTTTTTCATTTTCTGTAGAGACAAAGTTTCGCTATGTTGCCCAGGCTGGTCTTGAACTCTTGGGCTCAAGCCGTCCTCCTGCCTCAGCATCCTAGAGTGCTGGGATTACACTACACCTGTCCTGTAGAGATGTTTTAAAAAATACCAATATCTTGATTCCTTCTACGTGCCCAGTCTCACACCAATTGAATCAGTATCTCTGAAAGTGAGCCCCAGTCATTATGCTATTTTTAAAAGCTCCCCAGATGATTCTTATTGGCAGCCAGGCTTAAGAATTGCTGCTTATAGTAATGTTCTCACAGATGCACTTAACAGACATTCACTGAGTGCCTCTTCTGAGGCACCTGTGTTGGGGGGACAGTGAGGAGGTGGGGAAACAGCCCAAGCTTGGTTGTTCCTCAGTCCACGGGCATGTCCTCCAGCTGCTCTGGCTGCCCCTTCAACAGGAAGGGATTCCAGAGACAAGGGAGGGCATGCACCCCATGGTTGGCATTTCTATAAGTCCCCCTAAGCTCCAGGAGGGACTTTCCTATTCTTCATCTTTCCGGTTTGGATCTGCCGTGTGTGTGTGTGTGTGTGTGTGTGTGTGTGTTTATGCGTGCACCTTTCTCCAAGTTGACTTTATAACTGGCCCCCTGGTGCATGCTGGGATTTGAGTCTAGTTATAGAATAGAGTCTAGTTGAGTCTAGTTATAGAATAGTCTAGTTATAACGAAGTGGGTGAGGGTAGAAGAATTGACTCTTCCCTGCAAGGTACTGCTGTCTGTGTGATGTGACCAGAATTGTTACAAAATTAAAAAAAAAACAAAAACCACTTCAGGTGATTCCTGTTGCAGAAACCACTGAGCAGAAGTTTTGAGCAATTAGGAACACAAGGGACGAGGAGGTGGGATTAGAATGAACATTTGCTGGCTGGGCTCGGTGGCTCAGCCTGTAATCCCAGCACTTTGGGAGGCTGAGGTGAGCAGATTGCTTGAGCCCGTGGTTTTGAGACCAGTCTGCGCAACTTGGTGAGCCCTCGTCTCTACAATAAAATAAAAAATTAGCTGGGTGTGGTAGCATGCGCCTGCAATTCCAGCTACTTGGAAGACTGAGGTGGAAGGATTGCTGGAGCCCAGGAGGTCAACGCTGGGGTGGCCATGAGTGTGCCACTGTCCTCTAGCCTGGACAACAGAGTGAGACTCCAACTCAAAAAAAAAAAAAAAGAATGAGCATTTGCCATTTGCTATGATAACTGCATACTCAGGAAAGGGAAAACACTCATCTTTCAGGAGTCATTGGATGCTGGCTCTGAGTTAATTTCTGAATGCCACTGTGGTCTGTTAGTTAGAATGGGGACTTTGAAGTTTATTTCTTAAAAGGGAATTTGACCTATATTTCTTCATGATGGATCTGCTGGAATTCTTAACTCACCCTGTGGCTATTTCCACACTTTCTGAGTATGCAATTGGAATATATATACTGACCAATGATCATCATCTTCACATTGTTTCTCAGGCTCATATAGTAAGAGCCTTTATCATAGTAAGAGCCAAGCAAATGCTTCTGGAGTGCTCCCTCTAAGTGGAATAGTAAACCAGAATCAATATTGCATTCTTGAAGGAATTGCAAAGATGAATCCTACCATTAAAGACTTGAAAGATGAAGAGATACTGATTCCTATCATATTTCAACTTCATTTAGTGGTTTGTATAATACAGAAGACAGATGGGCCTTGGAAAATAACAGAGGATACAGTAAAAATAGGTAACTAATTGCAGTTACTGTTCCAGGTGTTTCTTTATTGGGGAAAATCAACACAGTCCCTGGCAAATGCTTTGTTCTCTATCCCAACAACCAGAGAATCTGGAAGGCATTTGCTTTTACCTGGTAGGGACAGCAGTGCACCTTCACAATCTTGCCTCAGTATTGTGGCAATGCAGCATCCAATGTTCAGTGTCAGAGATGCAAGTTGTGGCAGCTGGTGGTGCTCAGATGGAGTGAAGACAGAGGGGCCTTCACCAGATATTACTGCAGCATGATTTTGAGCATGGGTCCTGGCTGTATAGCCCCTGAGCGAGTTCTCTAACACCATGCTCCCACCCACCACCATCCACTTTCTGTGCCCACAGATTTTTCATAAATTTATTTCCTATTTAATTCAGGCAGATGTCTGTCTTTTCTTTCAGTTAATGACACTGACCAGTACACAGACTTGTAGGAGTCCCTGGAGGGCAGCAAACATCACATGTAGCTTGAACTTGGGGCCTGGAGGTAGAAACAGCAAGTAGCATATTGGACACTGACTCAGACTTAAAGAGGGATAGAGGATGTTTGTGTTTTCTGGACCCTGTTGGCTCCCAGGAAGCATGTCTTAGCCCCAGAGAAGGAGGAAGACCCAGTAATGGAGAATGTTCAATTCCAGTAGGAAGTCATTGCTTTGTCAATTTCTTTCTTTCTTTCTTTTCTTTTCTTTTTTTTTTTTTTTAACATTTTTAAAGTTAAAAGGATGAATCATGAAGCCCCTCTGGTGTCTCTTCCCTGGCAATATCTAGTTCTTTATTCACTGCTTTGATCTCTTGTCAAAAGTGTTCCCATTGCCTTTGGACCCCAGCCTTTTCCCTGTTCTGAGAGTCTTATTTATCTTATTGTTACTATTATTTTATTTTATTTTATTTTATTTTTTTGAGTTGGAGTCTCACTCTGTCGCCCAGACTGGAGTGCAGTGGCCGCTCCCGGCCACCGCAGCCTCAACCTGCTGGGCTCCGGCGATCCTTCCGCCTCGGCCTTCCAAGTAGCTGGAACTACAGGCGCGTGCCACCACGCCCGGCTAACTTTTTGATTTATTGTAGAGATGAGGTCTCGCCTGCCCAGGCGGGTCTCGAACCCGTGGGCTCAGGCAATCCACTCACCTCAGCCTCCCCAGGCATGGGAATACAGGCTGAGCCACCGAGCCCGGCTTGTGACTATTATTTTAGAAACAAGGTCTCATCCTGTCACTCAGGCTGGAGTGCAGTGGTATATACTACAGCCTTGAATTCCCATGCTCAAGTGATCTCGCCTCAGCCTTTCAGGTAACTAGGACTACAGACGTATCACCATACCTGGTTAACATTATTATTATTATTATTATTATTATTATTATTTTGTAGAGAATGGAGCCTCACTATGTTGTCCAGGCTGGTCTCAAACTCTTGTGCTCCTCTCAAGCTATCCTACTGCCTCAGCCTCCCAAAGTGTTACAATTATAGGAGTGAGCCTGGTTCTTATTTATCTTAGACGTTACCTACTGTAGTAGAGGCTGGTCAAGTTTGGGGCTGCCTACTCTCTATTCTCCCTACTAGCATCCGGATCCTGGTGAGGCTGAGGTGAGTTCTAGAATTTGTGACTGAGCAAGATAAAAAATGACCACAAGATGGCAGCGGCACATGATGAGTTTTATTGCGGTGGTGCCTGGACAGGAGCCCTTCTGGGGATAGTGGTGCAGAGCCACCACCGGAAAGGGAAGTAGGCAAGAGGACTCCCCGGGGAGAGGGAGTTCACATGTCTCGATGAGGAAGGGTGTCTCTCGGCCAAAGAAGGCTCTTCCACAGCCCCAGGGTTTGTCCTATCTGTAACCAGCAGATGTGGGATGCAGTTTGGCGAGTATACAAAGCAGGCAGGCTCTAAGTGGCTAAAAATATGCTTATTTGAGCTATTTAACTTAAAGTAATTGGATGTGTAAAAATTTGAGTTTGGGGTGGGTTCGGTGGCTCAGCCTGTAATCCCAGCACTTTGGGAGGCCGAGGTGAGTGGACTGTCTGAGCCCGCGGGTTCGAGACCAGCCCAGGCAACTTGGTGAGACCTCATCTCTACAACAAATAAATAAATAAATTAGCGAGGTATGGTAGCGCTTGCTTGTAGTTCTGACTACTTGGAAGGCTGAAGCAGAAGGATCTCCGAAGACCAGCAGGTTGACACTGGGATGGCCGTGAGTGTGCCACTGCCCTCCAGCCTGGACAACAAAGTAAGACTCCAACTAAAAAAAAAAAATTTTTGAGTTTGGCTCCCCTGGGCTTTTGAGCTAGAAGTTGTGTTGTGAAGAAGTAAACAACACAGGCCTCTCTACAGGGTCACCTTTAGCTCATACATAGGGCAGAGGCAAATTATATCCAGTGCCTGCCCCCTGCTACTGTCTACTACAGAAGCCGAGGGAGCAGGCCTCTCTTCAACCTTCCGGGTTGGTATACACGCAGCCTGGGCTCAGCTGGTAGATAATTGCACCCAGGTCTTTTCATCTGAGTGTGTGACTCTAGGATTTGAAGCTGAGACTCATGGACTTGTCTGGCCCTCCTGAGAGTGCTTCTCACGTCTTGCTCCTTTAGATCAGGCTTTGTCAACCAATCACTCTTCTGAGTGAAAGGTCACAAGAAATGACTTGAGTGATGATTATCCCAATTCTTCCCAAAGCCTTTGCCTTTTCCCCTTCTTCCTGCCTGGAACTCCGACTCTAGACCTGGGCTGCAGGGACAGTGTGGCAGGAAGCTAAAAGGACCTGGATTTGGCCACCTCTCTACCTGCTGTATCGGTCCTGGACACTATACCTTTAGATTTCATGTCCCGTGGGCAGAATAAACCCCTCATTTGTGTAGCTGTGAGGTGGAACAAATGGGATTCACAGGCTGCCATCTAAAGGGAGCTTGATTTGAATTTAATTGTATTATTATTATTTTTAAGTCAGGGTCTTGCTCTGTCACCCAGGCTGGAATGCAGCAGCATGATCATGGCTCACTGCAACCTCGACTTCCTGGGCTCAAGCAACCCTTTTGCCTCTGCCTCCCAAAGTGCTGGGATTACAGGCCTGAGCCATTGTGCCCAGCCAAGGCAACTTTATTTTTTATCTTCCAATCTTCATTCACCTTTATTCTGTGAGGATGTCCATCACCACCCTTTTGAATTGTCTCTTCTGGACACTTACCATTGGTAAAAAGTTCCTGAGTCACTTCAAATTACAAAAGTTTCATTTCAGCAATTGCAATAAAAAAAAAATAGTGTGGTCTAATCCCTGGAGATGGAAGGTGAAATAGTGGTTGTCAGGGGCTGGGGTGGGGGGAGGCAGAGAGGGAGTTATTGTTTAATGGGTGTGGGGTTCAGTCTGGGATGATGGGAAGACCCTGCAGGTAGGTACACTGTAATGTGAGTGCACTTGGTGCCACTGAATTGTCTATGATTAAAATGGTTACCATGGTAAGTTTTATGTTGTGTATATTGTACCACAATGAAGAAATGCCAAAAAAAGGAAAAGAAAAAAAATTTAAAAACCCAAGCCCTCCAAAAACCCTTAAAACTCCATTTAAAATTTAAAACTTTATTGCATCTTCTTGGTCTGATTTGGGCAAACAGCATGTAATGAAAAGGGGTGTGTGTGTGTGTGTGTGTGTGTGTGTGTGTGTGTGTGTAAGAAGGACACAGAAAGAGGGAATGAACTTCTCACTGCCCCTCCTCCCACCTGCTCACATACTCTGGGATTCTCCTCCTGGTTCCTCCAGGGTTGACCTGGGGAAGGAAGATGAGAAAAGGGCAGGAAAGGTCTTCCCTTGACTAGTACTGGGCGAGCTGGCAGAGGCCTCTTGAGTTTTGTATTTGATATGGCTGACTCTTTATCTGTTGGGGCACTTTTGCAAGTTCTTCCAAGAGCGTCTAGGCCACAGCATTAGCGGGGTCTTTCACTCACGGTGAAAGGTGTAGTTGACCCCCCACCTAGACTCAGGCACCTCAGGCTTCACCTTCCTGCTGCTGAGGCCACGCCTCCCCTCCAGGTGGCGCTCGTGGGCAGGTTGTGTACCGTTCTATACTGTTTCCTGCTTCCTCACGGCTCACATCTGGTCCATAGGAAACAATCACACATCTTTTCCTCCAATAGATTTTAGGGGTACCAGTTTTCAATGCAGCCAACTCTCTTCAATTTACAACCAAAACCACTATTTGCCAGTAGGTCTCTCATGCACTGGACTTTAAAAATGAGATTTATTGAGGTATAATTTACATAAAGTAAAATTCACCTATTTTCATGTAAATAGCCACCAACCAACACCATAATCAAGATAGAGGACACTTCCAACATCCAAAAAGTCTCCTTGTACCCCTTTGCCCCACCCCTTATCTCTGGCCCTTGGTAAACACTGATCTGATTTCTATCCCTATACCTTTGCCTTTACCTAAGAAATCATGTTGTGATAGCTGGGCACCATGGCTCACACCTGTAATCCCAGTACTTTGGGAGGCTGAGGCAGGAGGATCACTTGAAGCTAGGAGTTTGAAACCAGCCTGGGCAACCAAATGAGACCCCATTGCTATAAAAAATTTAAAAATTATTTTTCTGTTTTGTTCCTGTAAGTTTGCTATTAAAATACATTAAACTATAAAAAAAAATTAAAAATTATCTGGCGTGGTGGCTAATTGAGAAGCTGAAGCAAGAGGATTGCTTGAGCCCAAAAGACTGAGACTGCAGTGAGCCAGCCCGGGCAACTGAGCAAGATCCTTTCTCAAAAAAAAAAAAAAAAAAAAAAAGCAAAAAGATTTTGATTATTTACAAATTGTACACAGAATAAAACAGAATTTAATTTTTTATATAAAGCTTATTTCACT